>JAXLNO010000390.1:0-33449 GCA_038087875.1 Malacoraja senta | reverse complement strand
ACGACGAAGAAGACGACGACGAAGACGACGACGACGAAGAAGACGACGACGAAGACGACGACGACGAAGAAGACGACGACGAAGAAGACGACGACGAAGACGACGACGACGAAGTAGACGACGACGAAGAAGACGACGACGAAGACGACGACGACGAAGACGACGACGACGAAGAAGACGACGAAGACGACGACAACGAAGAAGACGACGACGAAGAAGACGACGACGAAGACGACGACGACGAAGACGACGACGACGACGACGAAGAAGACGACGACAACGCCGAAGACGACGACGACGAAGAAGACGACGACGAAGAAGACGACGACGAAGAAGACGACGACGAAGAAGACGACGACGAAGACGACGACGACGAAGACGACGACGACGAAGACGACGACGACGAAGAAGACGACGACGAAGACGACGACGACGAAGACGACGACGACGAAGAAGACGACGACGAAGACGACGACGACGAAGACGACGACGACGAAGTAGACGACGACGAAGAAGACGACGACGAAGAAGACGACGACGAAGAAGACGACGACGAAGGAGACGACGACGAAGGAGACGACGACGAAGGAGATGACGACGAAGAAGACGACGACGAAGAAGACAACGACGACGAAGAAGACGACGACGAAGAAGACGACGACGAAGAAGACGACGACGAAGAAGACGACGACGAAGAAGACGACGACGAAGACGACGACGACGAAGACGACGACGACGACGACGAAGAAGACGACGAGGAAGACGACGACGACGAAGACGACGACGACGAAGAAGACGACGACGAAGAAGACGACGACGAAGAAGACGACGACGAAGAAGACGACGACGAAGAAGACGACGACGAAGAAGACGACGACGAAGAAGATGACGACGAAGAAGACGACGACGAAGACGACGACGACGAAGTAGACGACGACGAAGAAGACGACGACGAAGACGACGACGACGAAGACGACGACGAAGAAGACGACGAAGACGACGACGACGAAGAAGACGACGACGAAGAAGACGACGACGAAGAAGACGACGACGAAGAAGACGACGACGAAGAAGACGACGACGAAGAAGACGACGACGAAGAAGACGACGACGAAGAAGACGACGACGAAGAAGACGAGGAAGAAGAAGATGACGACGAAGACGACGACGACGAAGAAGACGACGACGAAGAAGACAACGACGAAGACGGCGACGACGAAGAAGACGACGACGAAGACGACGACGACGAAGAAGACGACGACGAAGAAGACGACGACGAAGAAGACGACGACGAAGAAGACGACGACGAAGAAGACGACGACGAAGAAGACGACGACGAAGAAGACGACGACGAAGAAGAGGACGACGAAGAAGACGACGACGAAGAAGACGACGACGAAGAAGACGACGACGAAGAAGACGAGGACGAAGAAGACGACGACGACGAAGACGACGACGACGAAGAAGACGACGACGAAGACGACGACGACGAAGACGACGACGACGAAGAAGACGACGACGAAGAAGACGACGACGAAGAAGACGACGACGAAGGAGACGACGACGAAGGAGACGACGACGAAGGAGACGACGACGAAGGAGACGACGACGAAGGAGACGACGACGAAGGAGACGACGACGAAGAAGACGACGACGAAGAAGACGACGACGAAGAAGACGACGACGAAGAAGACGACGACGAAGAAGACGACGACGAAGACGACGACGACGAAGACGACGACGACGACGACGAAGAAGACGACGACGAAGACGACGACGACGTAGAAGACGACGACGAAGAAGACGACGACGAAGACGACGACGACGAAGAAGACGACGACGAAGACGACGACGACGAAGAAGACGACGATGAAGATGACGACGACGAAGAAGACGAAGACGAAGAAGACGACGACGAAGACGACGACGACGAAGACGGCGCCGACGACGACGAAGAAGACGACGACGAAGACGACGATGAAGACGACGACAACGAAGAAGACGACGACGAAGACGACGACGACGAAGACGACGACGACGACGAAGAAGACGACGATGACGAAGAAGATGACGATGAAGACGACGACGACGAAGACGACGACGACGAAGAAGACGACGACGAAGACGACGACGACGAAGAAGACAACGACGAAGAAGACGACGACGAAGATGACGACGACGAAGTAGACGACGACGAAGAAGACGACGACGAAGACGACGACGACGAAGACGACGACGAAGAAGACGACGAAGACGACGACGATGAAGAAGACGACGACGAAGAAGACGACGACGAAGAAGACGACGACGAAGAAGACGACGACGAAGAAGACGACGACGAAGAAGACGACGACGAAGATGATGACGACGAAGAAGACGACGACGAAGACGACGACGACGAAGACGACGATGACGAAGACGACGACGACGACGATGAAGACGACGACGACGAAGAAGACGACGACGAAGAAGACGACGACGAAGACGACGACGACGAAGAAGACGACGACGAAGACGACGACGACGAAGAAGACGACGACGAAGAAGACGATGACGAAGACGACGACGACGAAGTAGACGACGACGAAGAAGACGACGACGAAGACGACGACGACGAAGACGACGACGACGAAGAAGACGACGAAGACGACGACAACGAAGAAGACGACGACGAAGAAGACGACGACGAAGACGACGACGACGAAGACGACGACGACGACGACGAAGAAGACGACGACAACGACGAAGACGACGACGACGAAGAAGACGACGACGAAGAAGACGACGACTAAGAAGACGACGACGAAGAAGACGACGACGAAGACGACGACGACGAAGACGACGACGACGAAGACGACGACGACGAAGAAGACGACGACGAAGACGACGACGACGAAGACGACGACGACGAAGAAGACGACGACGAAGACGACGACGACGAAGACGACGACGACGAAGTAGACGACGACGAAGAAGACGACGACGAAGAAGACGACGACGAAGAAGACGACGACGAAGAAGACGACGACGAAGGAGACGACGACGAAGGAGATGACGACGAAGAAGACGACGACGAAGAAGACAACGACGACGAAGAAGACGACGACGAAGAAGACGACGACGAAGAAGACGACGACGAAGAAGACGATGACGAAGAAGACGACGACGAAGAGGACGACGACGAAGACGACGACGACGACGACGAAGAAGACGACGAGGAAGACGACGACGACGAAGACGACGACGACGAAGAAGACGACGACGAAGAAGACGACGACGAAGAAGACGACGAAGAAGACGACGACGAAGAAGACGACGACGAAGAAGACGACGACGAAGAAGACGACGACGAAGAAGACGACGACGAAGAAGACGACGACGAAGACGACGACGACGAAGTAGACGACGACGAAGAAGACGACGACGAAGACGACGACGACGAAGACGACGACGAAGAAGACGACGAAGACGACGACGATGAAGAAGACGATGACGAAGAAGACGACGACGAAGAAGACGACGACGAAGAAGACGACGACGAAGAAGACGACGACGAAGAAGACGACGACGAAGAAGACGACGACGAAGAAGACGACGACGAAGAAGACGAGGAAGAAGAAGATGACGACGAAGACGACGACGACGAAGAAGACGACGACGAAGAAGACGACGACGAAGACGGCGACGACGAAGAAGACGACGACGAAGACGACGACGACGAAGAAGACGACGACGAAGAAGACGACGACGAAGAAGACGACGACGAAGAAGACGACGACGAAGGAGACGACGACGAAGGAGACGACGACGAAGGAGACGACGACGAAGGAGACGACGACGAAGGAGACGACGACGAAGGAGACGACGACGAAGAAGACGACGACGAAGAAGACGACGACGAAGAAGACGACGACGAAGACGACGACGACGAAGACGACGACGACGACGACGAAGAAGACGACGACGAAGACGACGACGACGTAGAAGATGACGACGAAGAAGACGACGACGAAGACGACGACGACGAAGAAGACGACGACGAAGACGACGACGACGAAGAAGACGACGATGAAGATGACGACGACGAAGAAGACGAAGACGAAGAAGACGACGAAGACGACGACGACGAAGACGGCGCCGACGACGACGAAGAAGACGACGACGAAGACGACGATGAAGACGACGACGACGAAGAAGACGACGACGAAGACGACGACGACGAAGACGACGACGACGACGAAGAAGACGACGATGACGAAGAAGATGACGATGAAGACGACGACGACGAAGACGACGACGACGAAGAAGACGACGACGAAGATGACGACGATGAAGTAGACGACGACGAAGAAGACGACGACGAAGACGACGACGACGAAGACGACGACGAAGAAGACGACGAAGACGACGACGATGAAGAAGACGACGACGAAGAAGACGACGACGAAGAAGACGACGACGAAGAAGACGACGACGAAGAAGACGACGACGAAGAAGACGACGACGAAGAAGACGACGACGAAGAAGACGACGACGAAGAAGACGAGGAAGAAGAAGATGACGACGAAGACGACGACGACGAAGAAGACGACGACGAAGAAGACGACGACGAAGAAGACGACGACGAAGAAGACGACGACGAAGAAGACGACGACGAAGATGACGACGACGAAGACGACGACGACGACGACGAAGAAGACGACGAGGAAGACGACGACGACGAAGACGACGACGACGAAGAAGACGACGACGAAGAAGACGACGACGAAGAAGACGACGACGAAGAAGACGACGACGAAGAAGACGACGACGAAGAAGACGACGACGAAGAAGACGACGACGAAGAAGACGACGACGAAGAAGACGACGACGAAGACGACGACGACGAAGTAGACGACGACGAAGAAGACGACGACGAAGACGACGACGACGAAGACGACGACGAAGAAGACGACGAAGACGACGACGATGAAGAAGACGATGACGAAGAAGACGACGACGAAGAAGACGACGACGAAGAAGACGACGACGAAGAAGACGACGACGAAGAAGACGACGACGAAGAAGACGACGACGAAGAAGACGACGACGAAGAAGACGAGGAAGAAGAAGATGACGACGAAGACGACGACGACGAAGAAGACGACGACGAAGAAGACGACGACGAAGACGGCGACGACGAAGAAGACGACGACGAAGACGACGACGACGAAGAAGACGACGACGAAGAAGACGACGACGAAGAAGACGACGACGAAGAAGACGACGACGAAGAAGACGACGACGAAGAAGACGACGACGAAGAAGACGACGACGAAGAAGAGGACGACGAAGAAGACGACGACGAAGAAGACGACGACGAAGAAGACGACGACGAAGAAGACGAGGACGAAGAAGACGACGACGACGAAGACGACGACGACGAAGAAGACGACGACGAAGACGACGACGACGAAGACGACGACGACGAAGAAGACGACGACGAAGAAGACGACGACGAAGAAGACGACGACGAAGGAGACGACGACGAAGGAGACGACGACGAAGGAGACGACGACGAAGGAGACGACGACGAAGGAGACGACGACGAAGAAGACGACGACGAAGAAGACGACGACGAAGAAGACGACGACGAAGAAGACGACGACGAAGAAGACGACGACGAAGACGACGACGACGAAGACGACGACGACGACGACGAAGAAGACGACGACGAAGACGACGACGACGTAGAAGACGACGACGAAGAAGACGACGACGAAGACGACGACGGGACGAAGAAGACGACGACGAAGACGACGACGACGAAGAAGACGACGATGAAGATGACGACGACGAAGAAGACGAAGACGAAGAAGACCACGACGAAGACGACGACGACGAAGACGGCGCCGACGACGACGAAGAAGACGACGACGAAGACGACGATGAAGACGACGACGACGAAGACGACGACGACGACGAAGAAGACGACGATGACGAAGAAGATGACGATGAAGACGACGACGACGAAGACAACGACGACGAAGAAGACGACGACGAAGACGACGACGACGAAGAAGACAACGACGAAGAAGACGACGACGAAGATGACGACGACGAAGTAGACGACGACGAAGAAGACGACGACGAAGACGACGACGACGAAGACGACGACGAAGAAGACGACGACGAAGACGACGACGACGAAGACGACGACGACGACGAAGAAGACGACGATGACGAAGAAGATGACGATGAAGACGACGACGACGAAGACGACGACGACGAAGAAGACGACGACGAAGACGACGACGACGAAGAAGACAACGACGAAGAAGACGACGACGAAGATGACGACGACGAAGTAGACGACGACGAAGAAGACGACGACGAAGACGACGACGACGAAGACGACGACGAAGAAGACGACGAAGACGACGACGATGAAGAAGACGACGACGAAGAAGACGACGACGAAGAAGACGACGACGAAGAAGACGACGACGAAGAAGACGACGACGAAGAAGACGACGACGAAGAAGACGACGACGAAGAAGACGACGACGAAGAAGACGAGGAAGAAGAAGATGACGACGAAGACGACGACGACGAAGAAGACGACGACGAAGAAGACGACGACGAAGACGGCGACGATGAAGAAGACGACGACGAAGACGACGACGACGAAGAAGACGACGACGAAGAAGACCGACGAAGAAGACGACGGACGAAGAAGGACGGACGACGAAGAAGACGACGACGAAGAAGACGACGACGAAGAAGACGACGACGAAGAAGAGGACGACGAAGAAGACGACGACGAAGAAGACGACGACGAAGAAGACGACGACGAAGAAGACGAGGACGAAGAAGACGACGACGACGAAGACGACGACGACGAAGAAGACGACGACGAAGACGACGACGACAAAGACGACGACGACGAAAGAAGACGACGACGAAGAGACGACGACGAAGAGACGACGACGAAGGAGACGACGACGAAGGAGACGACGACGAAGGAGACGACGACGAAGGAGACGACGACGAAGGAGACGACGACGAAGAAGACGACGACGAAGAAGACGACGACGAAGAAGACGACGACGAAGAAGACGACGACGATGAAGACGACGACGACGACGACGAAGAAGACGACGACGAAGACGACGACGACGAAGACGACGACGACGAAGAAGACGACGACGAAGAAGACGACGACGAAGAAGACGACGACGAAGAAGACGACGACGAGACGACGACGACGAAGACGACGACGACGAAGATGACGACGACAAAGAAGACGACGAGGAAGAAGACGACGACGAAGAAGACGACGACGAAGAAGACGACGACGAAGAAGAAGACGACGACGAAGAAGACGACGACGAAGACGACGACGATGAAGAAGACGACGACGAAGACGACGACGACAAAGACGACGACGACGAAGAAGACGACGACGAAGACGACGACGACGAAGAAGACGACGACAAAGAAGACGACGACGAAGACGACGACGACGAAGACGGCGACGACGACGACGAAGAAGACGACGATGAAGACGACGACGACGAAAACGACGACGACGAAGAAGACGACGACGAAGACGACGACGACGAAGACGACGACGACGAAGACGACGACGACGACGATGAAGACGACGATGACGAAGAAGACGATGATGAAGACGACGACGACGAAGACGAGGACGACGAAGAAGACGACGACGAAGAAGACGACGACGAAGAAGACGACGACGACGAAGACGACGACGACGAAGTAGACGACGACGAAGAAGACGACGACGAAGAAGACGACGACGAAGAAGACGACGACGAAGAAGACGACGACGAAGAAGACGACGACGAAGAAGGCGACGACGAAGACGACGACGACGAAGACGACGACGACGAAGACGACGACGACGAAGACGACGACGACGAAGACGACGACGACGAGAAGACGACGACGAAGAAGACGACGACGAAGAAGACGACGACGAAGGAGACGACGACGAAGGAGACGACGACGAAGGAGACGACGACGAAGGAGACGACGACGAAGGAGACGACGACGAAGAAGACGACGACGAAGAAGACGACGACGAAGAAGACGACGACGAAGAAGACGACGACGAAGAAGATGACGACGAAGACGACGACGACGAAGACGACGACGGCGACGAAGAAGAAGACGACGACGAAGACGACGACGAAGACGACGACGACGAAGAAGACGACGACGAAGAAGACGACGACGAAGAAGACGACGACGAAGAAGACGACGAAGACGACGACGAAGACGACGACGACGAAGACGACGACGACGAAGACGACGACGACGAAGAAGACGACGACGAAGAAGACGACGACGAAGAAGACGACGACGAAGAAGACGACGACGAAGAAGACGACGACGAAGAAGACGACGACGAAGAAGACGACGACGAAGAAGACGACGAAGAAGAAGACGACGACGAAGAAGACGACGACGAAGAAGACGACGACGAAGACGACGACGACGAAGAAGACGACGACGACGACGACGAAGACGACGACGACGAAGAAGACGACGACGTAGAAGACGACGACGAAGAAGACGACGACGAAGACGACGACGACGAAGAAGACGACGACAAAGACGACGACGACGAAGAAGACGACGATGAAGATGACGACGACGAAGAAGACGAAGACGAGAAGACGACGACGAAGACGACGACGACGAAGACGGCGCCGACGACGACGAAGAAGACGACGACGAAGACGACGATGATGACGACGACGACGAAGAAGACGACGACGAAGACGACGACGACAAAGACGACGACGACGACGAAGAAGACGACGATGACGAAGAAGATGACGATGAAGACGACGACGACGAAGACGACGACGACGAAGAAGACGACGACGAAGATGACGACGACGAAGAAGACAACGACGAAGAAGACGACGCCGAAGATGACGACGACGAAGTAGACGACGACGAAGAAGACGACGACGAAGACGACGACGACGAAGACGACGACGAAGAAGACGACGAAGACGACGACGAGGAAGAAGACGATGACGAAGAAGACGACGACGAAGAAGACGACGACGAAGAAGACGACGACGAAGAAGACGACGACGAAGAAGACGACGACGAAGAAGACGACGACGAAGAAGACGACGACGAAGAAGACGACGACGAAGAAGACGAGGAAGAAGAAGATGACGACGAAGACGACGATGACGAAGAAGACGACGACGAAGAAGACGACGACGAAGACGGCGACGACGAAGATGACAACGACGAAGAAGACGACGACGACGAAGACAACAACGACGAAGAAGGCGACGACGACGACGAAGACGACGACGACGAAGAAGACGACGACGAAGAAGACGACGACGAAGACGACGACGACGAAGACGACGACGACGAAGAAGACGACGACGAAGAAGACGACGACGAAGAAGACGACGACGAAGACGACGACGACGAAGAAGACGACGACGAAGACGACGACGACGAAGAAGACGACGACGAAGATGACGACGACGAAGAAGACGACGACGAAGAAGACGACGACGAAGACGACGACGACGAAGACGCCGCCGACGATGACGAACAAGACGACGACGAAGACGACGACGAAGACGACGACGACGAAGAAGACGACGACGAAGACGACGACGACGAAGACGACGACGACGACGAAGAAGACGACGATGACGAAGAAGATGACGATGAATACGACGACGACGAAGACGACGACGACGAAGAAGACGACGACGAAGACGACGACGACGAAGAAGACGACGACGAAGAAGACGACGACGAAGACGACGATGACGAAGTAGACGACGACGAAGAAGACGACGACGAAGACGACGATGACGAAGACGACGACGAAGAAGACGACGAAGACGACGACGACGAAGAAGACGACGACGAAGAAGACGACGACGAAGAAGACGACGACGAAGAAGACGACGACGAAGAAGACGACGACGAAGAAGACGACGACGAAGACGACGACGACGAAGAAGACGACGACGAAGAAGACGACGACGAAGAAGACGACGACGAAGACGACGACGACGAAGAAGACGACGACGAAGACGACAACGACGAAGAAGGCGACGACGACGACGAAGACGACGACGACGAAGAAGACGACGACGAAGAAGACGACGACGAAGACGACGACGACGAAGACGACGACGACGAAGAAGACGACGACGAAGAAGACGACGACGAAGAAGACGACGACGAAGACGACGACGACGAAGAAGACGACGACGAAGACGACGACGACGAAGAAGACGACGACGAAGAAGACGACGACGAAGAAGACGACGACGAAGACGACGACGACGAAGAAGACGACGACGAAGACGACGACGACGAAGAAGACGACGACGAAGATGACGACGACGAAGAAGACGACGACGAAGAAGACGACGACGAAGACGACGACGACGAAGACGCCGCCGACGATGACGAACAAGACGACGACGAAGACGACGACGAAGACGACGACGACGAAGAAGACGACGACGAAGACGACGACGACGAAGACGACGACGACGACGAAGAAGACGACGATGACGAAGAAGATGACGATGAATACGACGACGACGAAGACGACGACGACGAAGAAGACGACGACGAAGACGACGACGACGAAGAAGACGACGATGAAGAAGACGACGACGAAGACGACGATGACGAAGTAGACGACGACGAAGAAGACGACGACGAAGACGACGATGACGAAGACGACGACGAAGAAGACGACGAAGACGACGACGACGAAGAAGACGACGACGAAGAAGACGACGACGAAGAAGACGACGACGAAGAAGACGACGACGAAGAAGACGACGACGAAGAAGACGACGACGAAGAAGACGACGACGAAGAAGACGACGAAGAAGATGACGAGGAAGAAGAAGACGACGACGAAGACGACGACGACGAAGAAGACGACGACGAAGAAGACGACGACGAAGACGCCGACGACGAAGACGACGACGACGAAGAAGACGACGACGAAGACGACGACGACGAAGACGACCACGACGAAGAAGACGACGACGACGACGAAGACGACGACGACGAAGAAGACGACGACGAAGAAGACGACGACGAAGACGACGACGACGAAGAAGACGACGACGAAGAAGACGACGACGAAGACGACGATGACGAAGAAGACGACGACGAAGAAGATGACGACGAAGACGACGAAGACGACGACGACGAAGAAGACGACGACGAAGAAGACGACGACGAAGACGACGACGACGAAGAAGACGACGACGAAGACGACGACGACAAAGACGACGACGACGAAGAAGAAGACGACGAAGACGACGATGACTAAGAAGACGACGACGAAGACGACGACGACGAAGAAGACGACGACGAAGAAGACGACGACGAAGACGACGACGGCGAAGACGCCGACGACGACGACGAAGAAGACGACGATGAAGACGACGACGACGAAAACGACGACGACGAAGAAGACGACGACGAAGACGACGACAACGAAGATGACGACGACGAAGACGACGACGACGACGATGAAGACGACGACGACGAAGAAGACGACGACGAAAACGACGACGACGAAGAAGACAACGACGAAGACGACGACGACGAAGACGACGATGACGAAGACGACGACGACGACGATGAAGACGACGACGACGAAGACGACGACACGACGACGACGAAGAAGACGACGACGAAGACGACGACGACGAAGAAGACGACGACGAAGAAGACGACGACGAAGACGACGACGACGAAGTAGACGACGACGAAGAAGACGACGACGAAGACGACGACGACGAAGACGACGACGACGAAGAAGACGACGAAGACGACGACGACGAAGAAGACGACGACGAAGAAGACGACGACGAAGAAGACGACGACGAAGAAGACGACGACGAAGAAGACGACGACGAAGAAGACGACGACGAAGAAGACGACGACGAAGAAGACGACGACGAAGAAGACGACGACGAAGAAGACGACGACGAAGACGACGACGACAAAGACGACGACGACGAAGAAGACGACGACGAAGATGACGACGACGAAGACGACGACGACGAAGAAGACGACGACGAAGAAGACGACGACGAAGAAGACGACGACGAAGAAGACGACGACGAAGAAGACGACAACGAAGGAGACGACGACGAAGGAGACGACGACGAAGACGACGACGACGAAGACGACGACGACGACGACGAAGAAGACGACGACAACGACGAAGACGACGACGACGAAGAAGACGACGACGAAGAAGACGACGACGAAGAAGACGACGACGAAGACGACGATGACGAAGAAGACGACGAAGACGACGACGACGAAGAAGACGACGACGAAGAAGACGACGACGAAGAAGACGACGACGAAGAAGACGACGACGAAGAAGACGACGACGAAGAAGACGACGACGAAGAAGACGACGACGAAGAAGACGACGACGAAGACGACGACGACGAAGACGACGACGACGAAGAAGACGACGACGAAGACGACGACGACGAAGACGACGACGACGAAGAAGACGACGACGAAGAAGACGACGACGAAGACGACGACGACGAAGAAGACGACGACGAAGAAGACGACGACGAAGGAGACCGACGACGAAGGAGACGACGACGAAGAAGACGACGACGAAGAAGACGACGACGAAGAAGACGACGACGAAGAAGACGACGACGAAGAAGACGACGACGAAGAAGACGACGACGAAGACGACGACGACAAAGACGACGACGACGACGACGAAGAAGACGACGACGACGACGAAGACGACGACGACGAAGAAGACGACGACGAAGAAGACAACGACGAAGAAGACGACGACGAAGAAGACGACGATGAAGACGACGACGACGAAGACGACGATGACGAAGACGACGACGACGAAGAAGATGACGACGAAGACGACGACGACGAAGACGACGACGACGAAGAAGACGACGACGAAGAAGACGACGACGAAGAAGACGACGATGAAGACGACGACGACGAAGACGACGACGACGAAGAAGACGACGACGAAGACGACGACGACGAAGACGACGACGACGAAGAAGACGACGACGAAGAAGACGACGACGAAGGAGACGACGACGAAGGAGACGACGACGAAGAAGACGACGACGAAGAAGACGACGACGAAGAAGACGACGACGAAGAAGACGACGACGAAGAAGACGACGACGAAGACGACGACGACGAAGACGACGACGACGAAGACGACGACGACGACGACGAAGAAGACGACGACAACGACGAAGACGACGACGACGAAGAAGACGACGACGAAGAAGACTACGACGAAGAAGACGACGACGAAGACGACGACGACGAAGAAGACGACGAAGACGACGACGATGAAGACGACGACGACGAAGAAGACGACGACGAAGGAGACGACGACAACGAAGACGACGACGACGACGACGAAGAAGACGACGACAACGACGAAGACGACGACGACAAAGAAGACGACGACGAAGAAGACGACGACGAAGAAGACGACGACGAAGACGACGACGACGAAGAAGACGACGAAGACGACGACGATGAAGACGACGACGACGAAGAAGACGACGACGAAGAAGACGACGACGAAGAAGACGACGACGAAGAAGACGACGACGAAGAAGACGACGACGAAGAAGACGACGACGAAGAAGACGACGACGAAGAAGACGACGACGAAGAAGACGACGACGAAGAAGACGACGACGAAGACGACGACGACGAAGACGACGACGACGAAGAAGACGACGACGAAGACGACGACGACGAAGACGACGACGAAGAAGACGACGACGAAGAAGACGACGACGAAGAAGACGACGACGAAGAAGACGACGACGAAGGAGACGACGACGAAGGAGACGACGACGAAGGAGACGACGACGAAGGAGACGACGACGAAGAAGACGACGACGAAGAAGACGACGACGAAGAAGACGACGACGAAGAAGACGACGACGAAGAAGACGACGACGAAGAAGACGATGACGAAGACGACGACGACGAAGACGACGACGACGACGACGAAGAAGACGACGACGAAGACGACGGCGACGAAGACGACGACGACGAAGAAGACGACGACGAAGAAGACGACGACGAAGGAGACGACGACGAAGGAGACGACGACGAAGAAGACGACGACGAAGAAGACGACGACGAAGAAGACGACGACGAAGAAGACGACGACGAAGAAGACGACGACGAAGAAGACGACGACGAAGACGACGACGACGAAGACGACGACGACGACAACGAAGAAGACGACGACAACGACGAAGACGACGACGACGAAGAAGACGACGACGAAGAAGACGACGACGAAGAAGACGACGACGAAGACGACGACGACGAAGAAGACGACGAAGACGACGACGATGAAGACGACGACGACGAAGAAGACGACGACGAAGAAGACGACGACGAAGAAGACGACGACGAAGAAGACGACGACGAAGAAGACGACGACGAAGAAGACGACGACGAAGAAGACGACGACGAAGACGACGACGACGAAGACGACGACGACGACGACGAAGAAGACGACGACAACGACGAAGACAACGACGACGAAGAAGACGACGACGAAGAAGACGACGACGAAGAAGACGACGACGAAGACGACGACGACGACGAAGAAGACGACGAAGACGACGACGATGAAGACGACGACGACGAAGAAGACGACGACGAAGGAGACGACGACGAAGGAGACGACGACGAAGAAGACGACGATGAAGAAGACGACGACGAAGAAGACGACGACGAAGAAGACGACGACGAAGAAGACGACGCCGAAGGAGACGACGACGAAGGAGACGACGACGAAGAAGACAACGACGAAGAAGACGACGACGAAGAAGACGACGACGAAGAAGACGACGACGAAGAAGACGACGACGAAGAAGACGACGACGAAGACGACGACGACGAAGACGACGACGACGACGACGAAGAAGACGACGACAACGACGAAGACGACGACGACGAAGAAGACGACGACGAAGAAGACGACGACGAAGAAGACGACGACGAAGACGACGACGACGAAGAAGACGACGAAGACGACGACGACGAAGACGACGACGACGAAGAAGACGACGACGAAGAAGACGACGACGAAGAAGACGACGACGAAGAAGACGACGACGAAGAAGACGACGACGAAGAAGACGACGACGAAGAAGACGACGACGAAGAAGACGACGACGAAGAAGACGACGACGAAGAAGACGACGACGAAGACGACGACGACGAAGACGACGACGACGAAGACGACGACGACGAAGACGACGACGACGAAGACGACGACGACGAAGAAGACGACGACGAAGAAGACGACGACGAAGAAGACGACGACGAAGGAGACGACGACGAAGGAGACGACGACGAAGGAGACGACGACGAAGGAGACGACGACGAAGAAGACGACGACGAAGAAGACGACGACGAAGAAGACGACGACGAAGAAGACGACGACGAAGAAGACGACGACGAAGAAGACGACGACGAAGAAGACGACGACGAAGACGACGACGACGAAGACGACGACGACGACGACGAAGAAGACGACGACGACGAAGACGACGACGACGAAGAAGACGACGACGAAGAAGACGACGACGAAGAAGACGACGACGAAGAAGACGACGACGAAGACGACGACGACGAAGACGACGACGACGAAGACGACGACGACGAAGAAGATGACGAAGAAGACGACGACGACGAAGACGACGACGACGAAGAAGACGACGACGAAGACGACGACGACGAAGACGACGACGAAGACGACGACGACGAAGACGACGACGACGAAGAAGACGACGACGAAGAAGACGACGACGAAGAAGACGACGACGAAGAAGACGACGACGAAGAAGACGACGACGAAGGAGACGACGACGAAGGAGACGACGACGAAGAAGACGACGACGAAGAAGACGACGACGACGAAGAAGACGACGACGAAGAAGACGACGACGAAGAAGACGACGACGAAGAAGACGACGACGAAGAAGACGACGACGAAGACGACGACGACGAAGACGACGACGACGACGCCGAAGAAGACGACGAGGAAGACGACGACGAAGACGACGACGACGAAGAAGACGATGACGAAGAAGACGACGACGAAGAAGACGACGATGAAGAAGACGACGACGAACAAGACGACGACGAGGAAGACGACGACGAAGAAGACGACGACGAAGAAGACGACGACGAAGAAGACGACGACGAAGACGACGACGACGAAGACGACGACGACGAAGAAGACGACGACGAAGACGACGACGACGAAGACGACGACGACGAAGAAGACGACGACGAAGAAGACGACGACGAAGACGACGACGACGAAGAAGACGACGACGAAGACGACGACGACGAAGAAGACGACGACGAAGACGACGACGAAGAAGAAGACGACGACGAAGAAGATGACGACGAAGACGACGACGACGAAGACGCCGACGATGACGACGAAGAAGACGACGACGAAGACGACGACGAAGACGACGACGACGAAGAAGACGACGACGAAGACGACGACGACGAAGACGACGACGAAGAAGACGACGACGAAGAAGACGACGACGAAGAAGACGACGACGAAGACGACGACGACAAAGACGACGACGACGACGACGAAGAAGACGACGACGACGACGAAGACGACGACGACGAAGAAGACGACGACGAAGAAGACAACGACGAAGAAGACGACGACGAAGAAGACGACGATGAAGACGACGACGACGAAGACGACGATGACGAAGACGACGACGACGAAGAAGATGACGACGAAGACGACGACGACGAAGACGACGACGACGAAGAAGACGACGACGAAGAAGACGACGACGAAGAAGACGACGATGAAGACGACGACGACGAAGACGACGACGACGAAGAAGACGACGACGAAGACGACGACGACGAAGACGACGACGACGAAGAAGACGACGACGAAGAAGACGACGACGAAGGAGACGACGACGAAGGAGACGACGACGAAGAAGACGACGACGAAGAAGACGACGACGAAGAAGACGACGACGAAGAAGACGACGACGAAGAAGACGACGACGAAGACGACGACGACGAAGACGACGACGACGAAGACGACGACGACGACGACGAAGAAGACGACGACAACGACGAAGACGACGACGACGAAG
This sequence comes from Malacoraja senta, assembly GCA_038087875.1. Taxonomy (NCBI): domain Eukaryota; kingdom Metazoa; phylum Chordata; class Chondrichthyes; order Rajiformes; family Rajidae; genus Malacoraja; species Malacoraja senta. The sequence goes on along the minus strand of JAXLNO010000390.1, from coordinate 16,206 downwards.
AAGACGACGACGAAGAAGACTACGACGAAGAAGACGACGACGAAGACGACGACGACGAAGAAGACGACGAAGACGACGACGATGAAGACGACGACGACGAAGAAGACGACGACGAAGGAGACGACGACAACGAAGACGACGACGACGACGACGAAGAAGACGACGACAACGACGAAGACGACGACGACAAAGAAGACGACGACGAAGAAGACGACGACGAAGAAGACGACGACGAAGACGACGACGACGAAGAAGACGACGAAGACGACGACGATGAAGACGACGACGACGAAGAAGACGACGACGAAGAAGACGACGACGAAGAAGACGACGACGAAGAAGACGACGACGAAGAAGACGACGACGAAGAAGACGACGACGAAGAAGACGACGACGAAGAAGACGACGACGAAGAAGACGACGACGAAGAAGACGACGACGAAGACGACGACGACGAAGACGACGACGACGAAGAAGACGACGACGAAGACGACGACGACGAAGACGACGACGAAGAAGACGACGACGAAGAAGACGACGACGAAGAAGACGACGACGAAGAAGACGACGACGAAGGAGACGACGACGAAGGAGACGACGACGAAGGAGACGACGACGAAGGAGACGACGACGAAGAAGACGACGACGAAGAAGACGACGACGAAGAAGACGACGACGAAGAAGACGACGACGAAGAAGACGACGACGAAGAAGACGACGACGAAGACGACGACGACGAAGACGACGACGACGACGACGAAGAAGACGACGACGAAGACGACGACGACGAAGACGACGACGACGAAGAAGACGACGACGAAGAAGACGACGACGAAGGAGACGACGACGAAGGAGACGACGACGAAGAAGACGACGACGAAGAAGACGACGACGAAGAAGACGACGACGAAGAAGACGACGACGAAGAAGACGACGACGAAGAAGACGACGACGAAGACGACGACGACGAAGACGACGACGACGACAACGAAGAAGACGACGACAATGACGAAGACGACGACGACGAAGAAGACGACGACGAAGAAGACGACGACGAAGAAGACGACGACGAAGACGACGACGACGAAGAAGACGACGAAGACGACGACGATGAAGACGACGACGACGAAGAAGACGACGACGAAGAAGACGACGACGAAGAAGACGACGACGAAGAAGACGACGACGAAGAAGACGACGACGAAGAAGACGACGACGAAGAAGACGACGACGAAGACGACGACGACGAAGACGACGACGACGACGACGAAGAAGACGACGACAACGACGAAGACGACGACGACGAAGAAGACGACGATGAAGAAGACGACGACGAAGAAGACGACGACGAAGACGACGACGACGAAGAAGACGACGAAGACGACGACGATGAAGACGACGACGACGAAGAAGACGACGACGAAGGAGACGACGACGAAGGAGACGACGACGAAGAAGACGACGATGAAGAAGACGACGACGAAGAAGACGACGACGAAGAAGACGACGACGAAGAAGACGACGCCGAAGGAGACGACGACGAAGGAGACGACGACGAAGAAGACAACGACGAAGAAGACGACGACGAAGAAGACGACGACGAAGAAGACGACGACGAAGAAGACGACGACGAAGAAGACGACGATGAAGACGACGACGACGAAGACGACGACGACGACGACGAAGAAGACGACGACAACGACGAAGACGACGACGACGAAGAAGACGACGACGAAGAAGACGACGACGAAGAAGACGACGACGAAGACGACGACGACGAAGAAGACGACGAAGACGACGACGACGAAGACGACGACGACGAAGAAGACGACGACGAAGAAGACGACGACGAAGAAGACGACGACGAAGAAGACGACGACGAAGAAGACGACGACGAAGAAGACGACGACGAAGAAGACGACGACGAAGAAGACGACGACGAAGAAGACGACGACGAAGAAGACGACGACGAAGACGACGACGACGAAGACGACGACGACGAAGACGACGACGACGAAGACGACGACGACGAAGACGACGACGACGAAGAAGACGACGACGAAGAAGACGACGACGAAGGAGACGACGACGAAGGAGACGACGACGAAGGAGACGACGACGAAGGAGACGACGACGAAGGAGACGACGACGAAGAAGACGACGACGAAGAAGACGACGACGAAGAAGACGACGACGAAGAAGACGACGACGAAGAAGACGACGACGAAGAAGACGACGACGAAGAAGACGACGACGAAGACGACGACGACGAAGACGACGACGACGACGACGAAGAAGACGACGACGACGAAGACGACGACGACGAAGAAGACGACGACGAAGAAGACGACGACGAAGAAGACGACGACGAAGAAGACGACGACGAAGACGACGACGACGAAGACGACGACGACGAAGACGACGACGAGAAGAAGACGACGAAGAAGACGACGACGACGAAGACGACGACGACGAAGAAGACGACGACGAAGACGACGACGACGAAGACGACGACGAAGACGACGACGACGAAGACGACGATGACGAAGAAGACGACGACGAAGAAGACGACGACGAAGAAGACGACGACGAAGAAGACGACGACGAAGAAGACGACGACGAAGGAGACGACGACGAAGGAGACGACGACGAAGAAGACGACGACGAAGAAGACGACGACGACGAAGAGACGACGACGAAGAGACGACGACGAAGAAGACGACGACGAAGAAGACGACGACGAAGAAGACGACGACGAAGACGACGACGACGAAGACGACGACGACGACGCCGAAGAAGACGACGAGGAAGACGACGACGAAGACGACGACGACGAAGAAGACGATGACGAAGAAGACGACGACGAAGAAGACGACGATGAAGAAGACGACGACGAACAAGACGACGACGAGGAAGACGACGACGAAGAAGACGACGACGAAGAAGACGACGACGAAGAAGACGACGACGAAGACGACGACGACGAAGACGACGACGACGAAGAAGACGACGACGAAGACGACGACGACGAAGACGACGACGACGAAGAAGACGACGACGAAGAAGACGACGACGAAGACGACGACGACGAAGAAGACGACGACGAAGACGACGACGACGAAGAAGACGACGACGAAGACGACGACGAAGAAGAAGACGACGACGAAGAAGATGACGACGAAGACGACGACGACGAAGACGCCGACGATGACGACGAAGAAGACGACGACGAAGACGACGACGAAGACGACGACGACGAAGAAGACGACGACGAAGACGACGACGACGAAGACGACGACGACGACGAAGAAGACGATGATGACGAAGAAGATGACGATGAAGACGACGACGACGAAGACGACGACGATGAAGAAGACGATGACGAAGACGACGATGACGAAGAAGACGACGAAGAAGACGACGACGAAGACGACGACGACGAAGTAGACGACGATGAAGAAGACGATGACGAAGACGACGATGACGAAGACGACGACGACGAAGAAGACGACGAAGACGACGACGAAGAAGACGACGACGAACAAGACAACGACGAAGAAGACGACGACGAAGACGCGACGACGAAGACGACGACGACGAAGAAGACGACGAAGACGACGACAACGAAGAAGACGACGACGAAGAAGACGACGACGAAGACGACGACGACGAAGACGACGACGACGACGACGAAGAAGACGACGACAACGACGAAGACGACGACGACGAAGAAGACGACGACGAAGAAGACGACAACGAAGAAGACGACGACGAAGACGACGACGACGAAGACGACGACGACGAAGATGACGACGACGAAGAAGACGACGACGAAGACGACGACGACGAAGACGACGACGACGAAGAAGACGACGACGAAGACGACGACGACGAAGACGACGACGACGAAGTAGACGACGACGAAGAAGACGACGACGAAGAAGACGACGACGAAGAAGACGACGACGAAGAAGACGACGACGAAGGAGACGACGACGAAGGAGATGACGACGAAGAAGACGACGACGAAGAAGACAACGACGACGAAGAAGACGACGACGAAGAAGACGACGACGAAGAAGACGACGACGAAGAAGACGACGACGAAGAAGACGACGACGAAGACGACGACGACGAAGACGACGACGACGACGACGAAGAAGACGACGAGGAAGACGACGACGACGAAGACGACGACGACGAAGAAGACGACGACGAAGAAGACGACGACGAAGAAGACGACGACGAAGAAGACGACGACGAAGAAGACGACGATGAAGAAGACGACGACGAAGAAGACGACGACGAAGAAGACGACGACGAAGAAGACGACGACGAAGACGACGACGACGAAGACGACGACGACGAAGAAGATGACGAAGAAGATGATGACGACGAAGACGACGACGACGAAGAAGACGAAGACGAAGAAGACGACGACGAAGACGACGACGACGAAGAAGACGACGACGAAGACGACGACGACGAAGAAGACGACGACGAAGACGATGACGAAGAAGAAGACGACGACGAAGTAGATGATGACGAAGACGACGACGACGCCGACGACGACGACGAAGAAGACGACGACGAAGACGACGACGAAGACGACGACGACGAAGAAGACGACGACGAAGAAGACGACGACAAAGAAGACGACGACGAAGAAGACGACGATGAAGAAGACGACGACGAAGATGATGACGACGAAGAAGATGACGACGAAGACGACGACGACGAAGACGAAGAAGACGACGACGAAGACGACGACGACGAAGACGACGACGATGAAAAAGACGACGACGAAGACGACGACGACGAAGACGACGACGACGAAGAAGACGACGACGAAGAAGACGACGACGAAGACGACGACGACGAAGAAGACGACGACGAAGACGACGACGACGAAGAAGACGACGACGAAGACGACGACGAAGAAGAAGACGACGACGAAGAAGATGATGACGAAGACGACGACGACGAAGACGGCGACGACGACGACGAAGAAGACGACGACGAAGACGACGACGAAGACGACGACGACGAAGAAGACGACGACGAAGACGACGACGACGAAGACGACGACGACGACGAAGAAGACGACGATGACGAAGAAGATGACGATGAAGACGACGACGACGAAGACGACGACGACGAAGAAGACGACGACGAAGACGACGATGACGAAGAAGACGACGACGAAGAAGACGACGACGAAGACGACGACGACGAAGTAGACGAAGAAGATGACGATGAAGACGACGACGACGAAGAAGACGACGATGAAGAAGACGACGACGAAGAAGACGACGACGAAGAAGACGACGACGAAGAAGACGACGACGAAGAAGACGACGACGAAGAAGACGACGACGAAGACGAACGACGAAGACGACGACGACGACGACGAAGAAGACGACGAGGAAGCCGACGACGACGAAGACGACGACGACGAAGAAGACGACGACGAAGAAGACGACGACGAAGAAGACGACGACAAAGAAGATGACGACGAAGAAGACGACGACGAAGAAGACGACGATGAAGAAGACGACGACTAAGAAGACGACGACGAAGAAGACGACGACGAAGTCGACGACGACGAAGTAGACGACGACGAAGAAGACGATGACGAAGACGACGATGACGAAGACGACGACGACGAAGAAGACGACGAAGACGACGACGACGAATAAGACGACGACGAAGAAGACGACGACGAAGAAGACGACGACGAAGAAGACGACGACGAAGAAGACGACGACGAAGAAGACGACGACGAAGATGACGACGACGAAGAAGACGACGACGAAGAAGACGACGACGAAGAAGACGACGCCGAAGACGACGACGACGAAGAGGACGACGACGAAGACGACGACGACGAAGACGACGACGACGAAGAAGACGACCACGAAGAAGACGACCACGAAGACGACGACCACGAAGAAGACGACGACGAAGAAGATGACGACGAAGACGACGACGACGAAGACGACGACGATGAAGAAGTTGACGACGAAGACGACGACGACGAAGACGACGACGACGAAGACGACGACGACGAAGACGACGACGAAGAAGACGACGACGAAGACGACGACGACGAAGAAGACGACGACGAAGAAGACGACGACGAAGACGACGACGAAGACGACGACGACAAAGACAACGATGACGAAGACGAAGATGACGACGACGAAGACGACGACGACGAAGACGACAACGACGAAGAAGACGACGACGAAGACGAAGACGATGAAGAGGACGACGCCGAAGACGGCGACGACGAAGACGACGACGACGAAGACGACGACGAAGGAGACGACGACGACGAAGAAGACGATGACGAAGAAGACGACAATGAAGACGAAGACGACGAAGAAGACGACGACGAAGAAGAGGACGACGAAGAGGGCGACGACGAAGAAGACGATGACGAAGACGACGACGACGAAGACGACGACGACGAAGAAGACGACCACGAAGAAGACGACCACGAAGAAGACGACGACGAAGAAGCCGACGACGAAGACGACGACGACGAAGAAGACGACGACGAAGAAGACGACGACGAAGAAGACGACGACGAAGACGACGACGACGAAGAAGACGACGACGAAGAAGACGACGACGAAGACGATGACGACAAAGACGACGACGACGAAGAAGACGAGGACGAAGACGACGACGACGAAGACGACGACGCCGAAGAAGACGACGACGACGAAGACGACGACGACGAAGAAGACGACGAAGACGACGACGACGACGAAGAAGACAACGACGAAGAAGACGACGACGAAGAAGACGACGACGAAGAAGACGACGACGAAGAAGACGACGACGAAGAAGACGACGACGAGGAAGACGACGACGAAGAAGACGACGACGAAGACGACGACGACGAACACGACGACGAAGAAGAAGACAACGACGAAGACGACGACGACGAAGAAGACGACGATGAAGATGACGACGACGAAGACGAAGACGACGACGACGAAGACGACGACGATGAAGAAGACGACGACGAAGACGACGACGACGAAGAGGACGACGACGAAGATGACGACGACGAAGACGACGACGACGAAGACGACGACGACGAAGACGACGACGACGAAGACGTCGATGATGAAGAAGATGACGACGAAGAAGACGACGACGAAGATGACGACGACGAAGAAGACGACGACGAAGAAGACGACGACGAAGACGACGACGACGAAGAAGACGACGACGAAGACGACGACGACGAAGACGACGACGACGAAGAAGACGACCACGAAGAAGACGACCACGAAGACGACGACGACGAAGAAGACGACGACGAAGAAGATGACGACGAAGACGACGACGACGAAGATGACGACGACGAAGAAGACGACGACGAAGACGACGACGACGACGACGACGAAGACGACGACGACGAAGACGACGACGACGAAGACGACGACGACGAAGAAGACGACGACGAAGAAGATGACGATGAAGACGATGACGACGAAGACGACGACGACGAAGAAGACGAGGACGAAGACGACGACGACGAAGACGCCGACGACGAAGAAGACGACGACGAAGAAGACGACGACGAAGACGACGACGACGAAGAAGACGACGACGAAGAAGACGACGACGAAGACGACGACGACGAAGAAGACGACAACGAAGAAGACGACGACGAAGACGACGACGACGAAGACGACGACGACGAAGATGACGACGACGAAGACGACGACGACGAAGAAGACGACGACGAAGAAGACGACGACGAAGACGACGACGACGAAGAAGACGACGACGAAGTAGAGGACGACGAAGACGACGACGACGAAGAAGACGACGACGAAGAAGACGACGACGAAGACGATGACGACGAAGACGACGACGACGAAGAAGACGATGACGAAGACGACGACGACGAAGACGACGACGACGAAGAAGACGACGACGAAGATGACGACGACGAAGACGAAGACGACGACGACGAAGACGACGACGACGAAGAAGACGACGACGACGAAGAGGACGAAGACGACGACGACGACGAAGAAGACGACTATGACGAAGAAGATGACGATGAAGACGACGACGACGAAGACGACGACGACGAAGAAGACGACGACGAAGAAGACGACGACGAAGATGACGACGACGAAGAAGACGACGACGAAGTCGACGACGATGAAGTAGACGACGACGAAGAAGACGATGACGAAGACGACGATGACGAAGACGACGACGACGAAGAAGACGACGAAGACGACGACGACGAATAAGACGACGACGAAGAAGACGACGACGAAGAAGACGACGACGAAGAAGACGACGACGAAGAAGACGACGACGAAGAAGACGACGACGAAGATGACGACGACGAAGAAGACGACGACGAAGAAGACGACGACGAAGAAGACGACGACGAAGACGACGACGACGAAGAGGACGACGACGAAGACGACGACGACAAAGACGACGACGACGAAGAAGACGACCACGAAGCAGACGACCACGAAGACGACGACCACGAAGAAGACGACGACGAAGAAGATGACGACGAAGACGACGACGACGAAGACGACGACGATGAAGAAGTTGACGACGAAGACGACGACGACGAAGACGACGACGACGAAGACGACGACGACGAAGATGACGACGAAGAAGACGACGACGAAGACGACGACGACGAAGAAGACGACGACGAAGAAGACGACGACGAAGACGACGACGACGAAGACGACGACGACAAAGACGACGATGACGAAGACGAAGATGACGACGACGAAGACGACGACGACGAAGACGACAACGACGAAGAAGACGACGACGAAGACGAAGACGATGAAGAGGACGACGCCGAAGACGGCGACGACGAAGACGACGACGACGAAGACGACGACGAAGGAGACGACGACGACGAAGAAGACGATGATGAAGAAGACGACAATGAAGACAAAGACGACGAAGAAGACGACGACGAAGAAGAGGACGACGAAGAGGACGACGACGAAGAAGACGACGACGAAGACGACGACGACGAAGACAACGACGACGAAGAAGACGACCACGAAGAAGACGACCACGAAGAAGACGACGACGAAGAAGACGACGACGAAGATGACGACGACGAAGAAGACGACGACGAAGAAGACGACGACGAAGAAGACGACGACGAAGACGACGACGACGAAGAAGACGACGACGAAGAAGACGACGACGAAGACGATGACGACAAAGACGACGATGACGAAGAAGACGAGGACGAAGACGACGACGACGAAGGCGACGACGCCGAAGAAGACGACGACGACGAAGACGACGACGACGAAGAAGACGACGAAGACGACGACGACGACGAAGAAGACGACGACGAAGAAGACGACGACGAAGAAGACGACGACGAAGAAGACGACGACGAAGAAGACGACGACGAAGAAGACGACGACGAAGAAGACGACGACGAAGAAGACAACGACGAAGAAGACGACGACGAAGACGACGACGACGAACACGACGACGAAGAAGAAGACAACGACGAAGACGACGACGACGAAGAAGACGACGACGAAGATGACGACGACGAAGACGAAGACGACGACGACGAAGACGACGACGACGAAGAAGACGACGACGAAGACGACGACGACGAAGAGGACGACGACAAAGACGACGACGACGAAGACGACGACGACGAAGACGACGACGACGAAGACGACGACGACGAAGACGTCGATGACGAAGAAGACGACGACGAAGAAGACGACGACGAAGATGACGACGACGAAGAAGACGACGACGAAGAAGACGACGACGAAGACGACGACGACGAAGAAGACGACGACGAAGACGACGACGACAAAGACGACGACGACGAAGAAGACGACCACGAAGAAGACGACCACGAAGACGACGACGACGAAGAAGACGACGACGAAGAAGATGACGACGAAGACGACGACGACGAAGACGACGACGACGAAGAAGACGACGACGAAGACGACGACGACGACGACGACGAAGACGACGACGACGAAGACGACGACGACGAAGACGACGACGACGAAGAAGACGACGACGAAGAAGACGACGATGAAGACGATGACGACGAAGACGACGACGACGAAGAAGACGAGGACGAAGACGACGACGACGAAGACGCCGACGACGAAGAAGACGACGACGAAGAAGACGACGACGAAGACGACGACGACGAAGAAGACGACGACGAAGAAGACGACGACGAAGACGACGACGACGAAGAAGACGACAACGAAGAAGACGACGACGAAGACGACGACGACGAAGACGACGACGACGAAGATGACGACGACGAAGACGACGACGACGAAGAAGACGACGACGAAGAAGACGACGACGAAGACGACGACGACGAAGAAGACGACGACGAAGTAGAGGACGACGAAGACGACGACGACGAAGAAGACGACGATGAAGAAGACGACGACGAAGACGATGACGACAAAGACGACGACGACGAAGAAGACGATGACGAAGACGACGACCGACGAAGACGACGACGACGAAGAAGACGACGACGAAGAAGACGACGACAACGAAGACGACGACGACGAAGAAGACGACGATGAAGACGACGATGACGAACACGACGACGAAGAAGAAGACGACGACAAAGACGACGACGACGAAGAAGACGACGACGAAGATGACGACGACGAAGACGAAGACGACGACGACGAAGACGACGACGACGAAGAAGACGACGACGACGAAGAGGACGACGACGAAGACGACGACGACGAAGACGACGACGACGAAGACGACGACGACGAAGAAGACGAGGACGAAGACGACGACGACGAAGACGCCGACGACGAAGAAGACGACGACGAAGAAGACGACGACGAAGACGACGACGACGAAGAAGACGACGACGAAGAAGACGACGACGAAGACGACGACGACGAAGAAGACGACTACGAAGAAGACGACGACGAAGACGACGACGACGAAGACGACGACGACGAAGATGACGACGACGAAGACGACGACGACGAAGAAGACGACGACGAAGAAGACGACGACGAAGACGACGACGACGAAGAAGACGACGACGAAGTAGAGGACGACGAAGACGACGACGACGAAGAAGACGACGATGAAGAAGACGACGACAAAGACGATGACGACGAAGACGACGACGACGAAGAAGACGATGACGAAGACGACGACGACGAAGACGACGACGACGAAGAAGACGACGACGAAGAAGACGACGACAACGAAGACGACGACGACGAAGAAGACGACGATGAAGACGACGATGACGAACACGACGACGAAGAAGAAGACGACGACAAAGACGACGACGACGAAGAAGACGACGACGAAGATGACGACGACGAAGACGAAGACGACGACGACGAAGACGACGACGACGAAGAAGACGACGACGACGAAGAGGACGACGACGAAGACGACGACGACGAAGACGACGACGACGAAGACGACGACGACGAAGACGACGACGACGAAGACGTCGAGGACGAAGAAGACGACGACGAAGAAGACGACGACGAAGATGACGACGACGAAGAAGACGACGACGAAGAAGACTACGACGAAGACGACGACGACGAAGAAGACGACGACGAAGACGACGACGACGAAGACGACGACGACGAAGAAGACGACCACGAAGAAGACGACCACGAAGACGACGACGACGAAGAAGACGATGACGAAGAAGATGACGACGAAGACAACAACGACGAAGACGACGACGACGAAGAAGACGACGACGAAGACGACGACGACGACGACGACGAAGACGACGACGACGAAGACGACGACGACGAAGACGACGACGATGAAGAAGACGACGACGAAGAAGACGACGATGAAGACGATGACGACGAAGACGACGACGACGAAGAAGACGACGACGAAGACGACGACGAAGAAGAAGACGACGACGAAGAAGACGACGAAGAAGAAGGCGATGACGAAGAAGACGACGACGACGAAGACGACGACGACGAAGACGACGACGACGAAGAAGACGACGACGACGAAGAGGACGAAGACGACGACGACGACGAAGAAGACGACTATGACGAAGAAGATGACGATGAAGACGACGACGACGAAGACGACGACGACGAAGAAGACGACGACGAAGAAGACGACGACGAAGATGACGACGACGAAGAAGACGACGACGAAGTCGACGACGACGAAGTAGACGACGACGAAGAAGACGATGACGAAGACGACGATGACGAAGACGACGACGACGAAGAAGACGACGAAGACGACGACGACGAATTAGACGACGACGAAGAAGACGACGACGAAGAAGACGACGACGAAGAAGACGACGACGAAGAAGACGACGACGAAGAAGACGACGACGAAGATGACGACGACGAAGAAGACGACGACGAAGGAAGACGACGACGAAGAAGACGACGACGAAGACGACGACGACGAAGAGGACGACGATGAAGACGACGACGACGAAGACGACGACGACGAAGAAGACGACCACGAAGAAGACGACCACGAAGACGACGACCACGAAGAAGACGACGACGAAGAAGATGACGACGAAGAAGATGACGACGAAGACGACGACGACGAAGACGACGACGATGAAGAAGTTGACGACGAAGACGACGACGACGAAGACGACGACGACGAAGACGACGACGACGAAGACGACGACGAAGAAGACGACGACGAAGACGACGACGACGAAGAAGACGACGACGAAGAAGACGACGACGAAGACGACGACGACGAAGACGACGACGACAAAGACGACGATGACGAAGACGAAGATGACGACGACGAAGACGACGACGACGAAGACGACAACGACGAAGAAGACGACGACGAAGACGAAGACGATGAAGAGGACGACGCCGAAGACGGCGACGACGAAGACGACGACGACGAAGACGACGACGAAGGAGACGACGACGACGAAGAAGACGATGATGAAGAAGACGACAATGAAGACAAAGACGACGAAGAAGACGACGACGAAGAAGAGGACGACGAAGAGGACGACGACGAAGAAGACGACGACGACGAAGACGACGACGACGAAGACGACGACGACGAAGAAGACGACCACGAAGAAGACGACCACGAAGAAGACGACGACGAAGAAGACGACGACGAAGACGACGACGACGAAGAAGACGACGACGAAGAAGACGACGCCGAAGAAGACGACGACGAAGACGACGACGACGAAGAAGACGACGACGAAGAAGACGACGACGAAGACGATGACGACAAAGACGACGATGACGAAGAAGACGAGGACGAAGACGACGACGACGAAGGCGACGACGCCGAAGAAGACGACGACGACGAAGACGACGACGACGAAGAAGACGACGAAGACGACGACGACGAAGAAGACGACGACGAAGAAGACGACGACGAAGAAGACGACGACGAAGAAGACGACGACGAAGAAGACGACGACGAAGAAGACGACGACGAAGAAGACGACGACGAAGAAGACAACGACGAAGAAGACGACGACGAAGACGACGACGACGAACACGACGACGAAGAAGAAGACAACGACGAAGACGACGACGACGAAGAAGACGACGACGAAGATGACGACGACGAAGACGAAGACGACGACGACGAAGACGACGACGACGAAGAAGACGACGACGAAGACGACGACGACGAAGAGGACGACGACAAAGACGACGACGACGAAGACGACGACGACGAAGACGACGACGACGAAGACGACGACGACGAAGACGTCGATGACGAAGAAGACGACGACGAAGAAGACGACGACGAAGATGACGACGACGAAGAAGACGACGACGAAGAAGACGACGACGAAGACGACGATGACGAAGAAGACGACGACGAAGACGACGACGACAAAGACGACGACGACGAAGAAGACGACCACGAAGAAGACGACCACGAAGACGACGACGACGAAGAAGACGACGACGAAGAAGATGACGACGAAGACGACGACGACGAAGACGACGACGACGAAGAAGACGACGACGAAGACGACGACGACGACGACGACGAAGACGACGACGACGAAGACGACGACGACGAAGACGACGACGACGAAGAAGACGACGACGAAGAAGACGATGATGAAGACGATGACGACAAAGACGACGACGACGAAGAAGACGAGGACGAAGACGACGACGACGAAGACGCCGACGACGAAGAAGACGACGACGAAGAAGACGACGACGAAGACGACGACGACGAAGAAGACGACGACGAAGAAGACGACGACGAAGACGACGACGACGAAGAAGACGACAACGAAGAAGACGACGACGAAGACGACGACGACGAAGACGACGACGACGAAGATGACGACGACGAAGACGACGACGACGAAGAAGACGACGATGAAGAAGACGACGACGAAGACGACGACGACGAAGAAGACGACGACGAAGTAGAGGACGACGAAGACGACGACGACGAAGAAGACGACGATGAAGAAGACGACGACGAAGACGATGACGACGAAGACGACGACGACGAAGAAGACGATGACGAAGACGACGACGACGAAGACGACGACGACGAAGAAGACGACGACGAAGAAGACGACGAGGACGAAGACGACGACGACGAAGACGCCGACGACGAAGAAGACGACGACGAAGAAGACGACGACGAAGACGACGACGACGAAGAAGACGACGACGAAGAAGACGACGACGAAGACGACGACGACGAAGAAGACGACGACGAAGAAGACGACGACGAAGACGACGACGACGAAAGACGACGACGACGAAGATGACGACGACGAAGACGACGACGACGAAGAAGACGACGACGAAGAAGACGACGACGAAGACGACGACGACGAAGAAGACGACGACGAAGTAGAGGACGACGAAGACGACGACGACGAAGAAGACGACGATGAAGAAGACGACGACGAAGACGATGACGACGAAGACGACGACGATGAAGAAGACGATGACGAAGACGACGACGACGAAGACGACGACGACGAAGAAGACGACGACGAAGAAGACGACGACAACGAAGACGACGACGACGAAGAAGACGACGATGAAGACGACGATGACGAACCACGACGACGAAGAAGAAGACGACGACGAAGACGACGACGACGAAGAAGACGACGACGAAGATGACGACGACGAAGACGAAGACGACGACGACGAAGACGACGACGACGAAGAAGACGACGACGACGAAGAGGACGACGACGAAGACGACGACGACGAAGACGACGACGATGAAGACGACGACGACGAAGACGACGACGACGAAGACGTCGAGGACGAAGAAGACGACGACGAAGAAGACGACGACGAAGATGACGACGACGAAGAAGACGACGACGAAGAAGACTACGACGAAGACGACGACGACGAAGAAGACGACGACGAAGACGACGACGACGAAGACGACGACGACGAAGAAGACGACCACGAAGAAGACGACCACGAAGACGACGACGACGAAGAAGACGATGACGAAGAAGATGACGACGAAGACGACAACGACGAAGACGACGACGACGAAGAAGACGACGACGAAGACGACGACTACGACGACGACGAAGACGACGACGACGAAGACGACGACGACGAAGACGACGACGATGAAGAAGACGACGACGAAGAAGACGACGATGAAGACGATGACGACGAAGACGACGACGACGAAGAAGACGACGACGAAGACGACGACGAAGAAGAAGACGACGACGAAGAAGACGACGAAGAAGAAGGCGATGACGAAGAAGACGACGACGACGAAGACGACGACGACGAAGACGACGACGACGACGAAGACGACGACGACGAAGAAGACGACGACGAAGACGACGACGAAGACGACGACGACGAAGACGACGACGACGAAGACGACGACGACGAGACGACGACGACGAAGACGACGACGACGAAGACGACGACGACGAAGACGACGACGACAGCGACGACGACGACGAAGACGACGACGACGAAGACGACGACGATGAAGACGACGACGACGAAGACGACGACGACGAAGACGACGACGACGAAGACGACGACGAAGACGACGACGACGAAGACGACGACGACGAAGAAGACGACGAAGAAGACGACGACCGCCGGAAGACGACGACGACGAAGAAGACGACGACGAAGACGACGACGACGA
>JAXLNO010000389.1:0-27406 GCA_038087875.1 Malacoraja senta | reverse complement strand
TATTCTTAAACTGTGGCCTCTGGTTCTGGGCTCCCCCGACATCGGGAACATGTTTCCTGCCTCTAGCATGTCCAAACCCTTAATAATCTTATATGTTTCAATAAGATCCCCTCTCATTCTTCTAAATGCCAGAGTATACACGCCCAGCCGCTCCATTCTCAGCATATGACAGTCCCGCCATCCCGGGAATTAACCTTGTGAACCAATGTGGCACGACGTCATTAACAAGAATGTCCTTCCTCAAATGATGGGACCAAAACTGCACTATCTGTAATCAGCCCTTGCCCGTCCAAATACCTGTTTCACTTACCCATCAGAATACTCTCCAGTAATTTACCAACTACAGATGTTAAGCTCATTGGCCTATATAGTTCCCAGCATTGTCCCTGCAGCCCGTCTTGAAATGTACTGCCCCTGTGCTGTATGTGTCAACTAAACAAAATCTCTAAACCAAGGAAAAGTGAGGAGGAGGAGAGACAGGGAGTGGGAGAGAGAGACACAGACAGAGAGAGGGAGACGGAGGGAGAGATAGAGGGAGACAATGAGCAATAGTGTCACACACAGAAACACACACACTTGCTCACACACACACACACACACACACACACACGCACACACAAACATACAGACACACACACACACACAAACATACAGACATACACAGACTCGCACAAACACAGACACAAACTCAGAAAAACACACACGCAAGCACTTACATACAGACACACACAGACGCACACACACTCGCTCACAACAGACACACACTAACATACAGACACAGACACAAACACAGAAAACACACACGCACAAACACTCAAACACAGACACACACAGATAGACACACACAGCTAGACACACACAGACAGACACACACAGACAGACACACACAGACAGACACACACACACACAGACACACACACAGATAAATACACACACACACACACTGACACACACACACTGACACACACACACACACACACTGACACACACATACCCACACATACACACAGTCACACACACACACACACACACACACACACACACACACACACACACACACACACACACACACACACACACACATAGATACACACAGAGAACATATACCGTGCAGCAGGGGAGAGAACGGGGAGAGGGAGAATCTGAGTCTCTGTACCTGTGAGAGACACTTTACAGAGACCTATGTCCAGATGTCACTGTATCAATGTGTGTCTCTCTCACACGCACATACTGTATACAGAAAGAAAACCACTCTCCCCGTCACACCCCCACTCTGATAACGTCCCACATAGGAGATTAGTGGGCAAAATTAGGGCACATGGTATTGGGGGTAGAGTGCTGACATGGATAGAGAAGTAGTTGGCAGGCAGGAAACAAAGAGTAGGGATTAACGGGTCCCTTTCAGAATGGCAGGCAGTGACTAGTGGGGTACCGCAAGGCTCGGTGCTGGGACCGCAGCTATTTACAATATACATCAATGATTTGGATGAAGGGATTCAAAGTAACATTAGCAAATTTGCAGATGACACAAAGCTGGGTGGCAGTGTGAACTGTGAGGAGGATGCTATGAGAATGCAGGGTGACTTGGACAGGTTGGGGGAGGGGGCAGATGCATGGCAGATGAAGTTTAATGCGGATAAATGTGAGGTTATCCACTTTGGTAGCAAAAACAGGAAGGCAGATTATTATCTAAATGGCGTCAAGTTTGGAAAAGGGGAAGTACAACGGGATCTGGGGGTCCTTGTACATCAGTCTATGAAAGTAAGCATGCAGGTACAGCAGGCAGTGAAGAAAGCAAATGGCATGTTGGCCTTCATAACAAGAAGAGTCGAGTTCAGGAGCAAAGAGGTCCTTCTGCAGTTGTTCAGGTCCCTAGTGAGACCAAACCTGGAGTATTGTGTGCAGTTTTGGTGTTCAGATTTGAGGAAGAACATTATTGCTATTCAGGAAGTCCAGCGTAGGTTTACAAATTTAATTCCCGGGATGGCGGGACTGTCATATGCTGAGAGAATTGAGCGGCTGGGCTTGTATACTCTGGAGTTTAGAAGCATGAGAGGGTATCCTATTGAAACATATAAGATGATTAAGGATTTGGACACGCTAGAGGCAGGAAACATGTTCCCGATATTGGGGGAGTCCAGAACCAGGGGCCCATAGTTTAACAATAAGGGGGTAAGCCATTTAGAACGGAGACGAGGAAACACTTTTTCTCACAGGGAGTTGTGAATCTGTGGAATTCTCTGCTTCAGAGGGCGGTGAAGGCCGGTTCTCTGGATACTTTCAAGAGAGAGCTAGATAGGGCTCTTAAAGATAGTGGAGTCAGGGGATATGGGGAGAAGGCAGGAACGGGGTACTGTTTGTGGATGATCAGCCGTGATTATATTAGATGGCATTGCTGGCTCGAAAGGCTGAATGGCCTACTCCTGCACCTATTGTCTATGTTTCTATGTAAAAGCTTTTCACTCCACATCACCGTTTATATCTCTCCTGCGACTCTTAGTCTGAGGAAGGGTCTCGACCTCGTAACGTCGCCCATTCCTTCTCTCCAGAGATGCGGTCCGTCCCGCTGAGTTACTGCAGCATTTTGTAGTCTGGCCCCCTTGAGGTTTTATCTCAGGTTTGCAGCCTCTGCAGCTGCTGTAATTGTTTCCCTTCAACCCCCCCCCTCCCCACGTGGTGTAGGAGCCGCGGGGGCGGCCGCGCAGTGGCAACCGTTGCTAGGGCGGGATGGGCTGCTCGGATTGGCGGAGGGTGTTTTCCGTCCGAGGGGTGGGGCTACTGCGCCCCCTCACCCCCTTCACCCCCACCCCTTCTCACCCCCCTGCCCTCACCCTCACCCCTTCAAACACTAGTAATGTTCACGCGTCAGTAATGCCCTGTTTGTTGACCCTCTGTCTTCCCCTCCTGCAGGGTTTAGGAGCCGTTGCTGTGGACGGAGAGACTGGGATGTGAGCGGCCATTCAGGGCAGCCAGGGTGCCGGCGAGCACCCCATCTGCTCTCTGTCTGTATTTGGTCCATATCGCTCCAAACTTGTCCTATCCATGTAACTGTCTATAGCTGTTTCTTAAACGGTGGGATAGTCCCAGCCTCAACTACCTCCTCTGGCAGCTTGTTCCATACACCTAACACCATCTGTTGAAAAGTTACCCCTCAGATTCCTATTAAATCTTTTCCCCTTCACCTTGAACCCATGTCCTCTAGTCCTCGATTCCCACACTCTGGGCAAGAGATTCAGTGCATCTAACTAAATTGTGTTCTATGCAAGATTCCAGTATCTGCAGTTTCTTGTGTCTCCCTCACCTGTATCCAACTGTTACTTCTGAAGATGGGTCTCTACCTGAAACATCACCCATTCCTTCTCTCTAGAGATGCTGCCTGTCCGCTGAGTTACTCCAGCATTTTGTATCCACCTATCACTTGCCAGGCTTTGTCCAGCCCCCATCTCTCTTTTCCAGCTTCCTCCCCCCCACCTTCTCCACTCAGCCTGAAGAAGGGTCCTGACTGAAAACATTGTGTGTCCATTCCATCTAAAGCGGTGGAGGAACTCAGTGGGTCAGGCCGCATCTGTAGAGGGAAGAGAATCTAAGGTGACCATTCCCACCTTCTCATTTTCAACTTTCTCCACCCCCCACACCAAGCAGTCTGAATAAGTGTCCTGATCTAGAATGTTGCCTGACCATGCTCTCCAGAGGTGCAAGTTACTCCAGGAGATTGTGTCTCCTTTTGTAAACCAGCATCTGCTGTTCCTTGTATCTAGACTAGGCGTGCATTTCAACCTACACTTGCGCTCGGTCCCGCCAAGGCCTGCCGGATCTCCCGGTTGCCAACCATTTTAACTGCCCTTCCCATTCCCACACTGATCTTTCTGTCCTGGACCTCCTCCGTTGCCAGAGTGAGGTGACACGCAAACTGGAGGAACAGCACCTCATAGCTTACAGTCAATGACATGTGTAGCGGCAGATTATCAGATCTTTCAGGTAATTAGCACCCTAGCCGCTATTTGGATGAGAATGGTTGAAGAATGGTCTTCTAAAACGCATGCAAGCTCACTCACAGAGACCTTCAGAGCTTCTTCTCTGATATGACTTCAAAACACAGTTTTTTTATGAATAAATGCTTTATTGTTGATAGAAAACAGTAAGATACATCCAAGTTTCTTCCAACTCGTTACTACAATCTTCTTTGAACTCCAGCTTATTACTTTAGAGATTAGAAAACTTCTCGTGTCTCCGTAACACTGGCAAGATCTGGCATGATCTCCTTTAGATCTCCCATGGACCCCACATGGCCCGCATGGTAGAAGGGTCAACCTTCCCCATCGTCTCTCCAAACTAATCTAAAAACTAAACTTCTGCACAAGCATCTAAGCTCCAAACACGCCCAAAAACACGTCATTAATCCCACCCACAATATAACGGGCAGTCTACAATTTAAAGGCACATGCCATCCTCAATGACATGCAAAACAGGCCAAATGGCCACTACATACTAATTGTTCCGAATACATAATGAGGCAATTACTAATA
Source organism: Malacoraja senta (assembly GCA_038087875.1). Taxonomy (NCBI): domain Eukaryota; kingdom Metazoa; phylum Chordata; class Chondrichthyes; order Rajiformes; family Rajidae; genus Malacoraja; species Malacoraja senta. The sequence goes on along the minus strand of JAXLNO010000389.1, from coordinate 22,880 downwards.
AACATCAAAAAAGTGGCCATGAAGGCTTAACATACATCAAAATCAAAAGGTCAGGGAATAAAACCCTGTGGCTCCTCGTCAGGAAATTAAACCCCGGTCTCCCGCGTGACAGGCGGGGATACTAATGACTATACTAACGAGGAAAAAATAGCATGCACTATATATCTGCAATCACAATTCTTCATCGACTCTTCCATCTTCACTTTCACCTTCTAGAAGCAAGCACAACGTAGTTATTAATCTTATTACAACAGTGGTTTAATTCAAAGTCGTATGGTGCATACCAATCCCTTAAAATCAGGCATGATACCCAGTATACAGTCCAAAAGATAATAGTCCAAAGCTTTGACAGCATGAAACGTCTTCCTCCATGTCCGATCAACTCATTGATGTGTTGTAACAGCAATGTTGAAGTATGAAAATCTTTCAAAAGAATAACAGGATCTTTAACAATAAAGTTCACCGTTAAGTTTGATTTAATGTCCGAATCTTTAGCAGAGATTTCAAATCCCAGCTCAAGCTTTGGCCATTCTCTGTCTGGCTTGCAGAGAGATTTTAGTTCATTGATCCATTTCTTCTCACTTAAGAAACAGTTCACTGTCAGTTCTCTGGAAACTTCATTTGCAGAATTTTCTTCTGTGTCAACATATTTCAGTTGTACCACATTAGTAACTCCCAATGCTCTCTCCATTGGCAGATCGTCTCTGTCCAAATCCAACTCACTGGTTTCTTTGGCTCTGTCATCTAGTGGAATGCCTTCACAATTGTCGCTGTTCCACTTAGAAAGTATAAATCCTCCCTTATTGCAAAGAGAAGTCCGATGTTCTACTGGTAGAATTGCTTCCTGCTCAGTAGGCCTAGATTTTAAGCAATCATCCTTGTGGAAATTATTCTTCAAAGAGATTCTTACTTCATGAAATTTACTCTTCTCGCCAAACTTGCGTTTCAAAGTCTGGGTACCTTGCTCTGCCATACTACGATTATTTGGTAGATTAACACTTTCTTGTTTGAAAGGTAAGTCTCCACAACAGTGTCCATCTGTTTTCACTGAATAGTTCATAACATCCATGAACTTCAATTCTTCATTCGACATCTCTTCAGATTCCTTGCTAGTACTTTCATTAGAGTCATAATTGTATGGCTTCATCACCGGCTTCTCTAATTCATCAGTAGACATTTGATTGACAGCAATAGCAGGACAGTTCATCTGATTTTCGATTTCGTGGTTCCTTTTCAAGGAGCCATAGATAACCCATTCAAGTCGGGTTTTCGTAGCATACGGTCCATCACCTTGGCTCCTAACAATCTGTATAGGTTCCAAAGCCTTCAAAACATTCATTCCGATGAGTAGATCAACACTAGAATCTATTTTAGATATCTTGACATCCTTCAGATAAGACCATTGCTTTAAGTCTTCATGTCTTGGTATATTTTGACGACCAACAGGCATACTTCTATGCGTAAACACTTCAGATACGGGTATGAAATTATCTTCATCCAAACTGGATATCTCCATACTCGTAATGCAATGGCTCATGCTCTCTTTATCTTTATTCATGGTACGTAATTGAATCTTAGTCTCTTCTCCTGTGATATTCAGCCTTCTCGTCAGGCTTTCTGTGCAAAAGGTAGTCGAACTTCCATAATCCAGAAAAGCATATGTTTGCAACACTGTATTCGTCTTGCTGTTCCTTACTTGCGTTGGTAAGATAGAAAAATTATGAACTTCTACCCCGGCCCCAATATGAGCAGATACTTGAGGCGAGGTGATAGCATTTCTAGTGGTTGGCTTCTCGCCCTGTTCTGTTTGTTCCGGTTCTTCTTTTTATATTTGCTCTGGTATTTCATCATCTGTTTGTTCCAGTTCTTCTTCTTCTTCCTCTTGGTGCTCTGGTAGCTCTTCTTCAATGTGAAGTGCTTCAGGATGATATTGATTGCATTCATAACAAATTATAGTACTCTTGCAGTCTCTCACCATATGTCCATTTTTCAAACATCCAAAACAGATTCCCTTCTCTTTCAAGAAATTCATCTTGTCTTCATATTCTTTCATCTTGAATCTTTGACACCATCTTATGCTGTGACCAACGTCATCACATAACAAACAAAATACTATTTGCTTGCTAGTAGACACCTTTCTTTTTCTTTCATCTGTCTTTTCCACAGATACGGTCGTGATAGCAAAACTACTTATCTTAGGTTCAGATCTTTCTTCGGTTTTGGCAAAGGTAGAACCTTTATAAGTTACAAGTGGTCTGCGATTTTCAATAGTTCCGTTGTATGAGTCTGACATGTACCGTACTTCTTTGTCCAAGAATTCCACCAGGTCTGGTAGCCTGGCTACTTGGTTCCTTTTATCTTGTATTTTGCCTGCCTCATCTCTCCACTTTTCTCTCATCCTTCTGGGCAACTTGCTAATGATGATTCTCATATTACTTGCAAGATTCATTTCCTCCATGTAGCTGAGATTTCTCATCGAGCTGCAACAATCTCTCAGAAATATTACAAAATCACTCAATTGTTCCACCTTCTGGCTTAATATCTTTCCAAGCATGGGACTTCTCAATGTATGCGTTCGCAATCTTCTGTTCATCACCAAACCGTTCTTCAAGTAATCTTCTCGCCTTTCTATAGCCCTGGTTGCCTGGCTCCTTCTGACAACTTTCTACAAGTACCTTCACACTTCCACTTGTGTACTTCACCAGAAATCGTAAGCACTCTTTTTCATCCTTAACTTTCGTCTCTAACACCTCCTCTAGTGCCCTTAGTTTCATAATCCAAAGGATCTCCACCATACATAGGAATTTCTACTGGTGGTAGTATGAGAGAGGAATTTCGTCGAGCTGTAATCTCGTTGAATTCAGTTTGCCTATTCAACAGTGCCAATAATCCATCCTGATAACTCTGTCTTGGCTCCACCAGTTCATAAACAGGCCTTTGTGATTCAAACTGGCTTGCTCGAGCCTGTGCACCAGGCCTCGAAAAAGCGTGGTCCGCTATTGGTTTGTCTCATGTATCCACAGACGCTCCAATAGTAATTGGTTTTGATCTAGCACTCATTTGCTGAGATGAAGTTTTACCCATCTTCCTTTGTTCGAATGAGTTTTCCAAGCCTAGAAATCCAGTGGATCTCGATTGTGGAATTTGTCCAACTGCCAATTCATTTCGAGCAGTTTTTCTTATTGGTCCAGAGCTCATCGTCCTTGACGATCTAGAGCTGCATCTTGACCCCTCACTTTCCAGTATGTCCTTCCTGGCTTTGGCCACCGCCATCTTTGTGTCTAATTCCAGTTGTTCCTGCTGTCGCGCCATCTCTTCTTGCTGTCGCGCCATCTCATGTTTTTTCTTCATGGCATCCGCTTCTATTGAGAGCACAGCTAAATCAGCTTTTGCTCCCAATTGAGCAGAAGCCCTCGAAACTGAACTGGCTGAGCAACCAGATCTGCGACCTGATCTTCGTGAAGAAACATTCGAGATACTATCTCGTCGTCTAAATTCATCTTCTATTAAGCTCGTAACTTGTGACATAATTTCAGATAACCACTTCTCTGCCTTTTTCTTGAAACCATTTAATATCTTCTTTGTGTTTTCATCCCACTGTGTATGTCTTCTGTGTTCTTCCCAAGACAGCACTGAATATAGCAGTACATCCTGTTTCTTGCCAACCTCCTGGTAGAGGTTCCATAGTTGGCTCATATTAGATTTCACCTTGATCACATTCTGTTCTGATTCCATTAGTTTTTTCTGTGTATCAATTAATCTGGTCACCTGCAACCATAATTCATTGCTGTCTTTCTCGGTTTCTTTCAAACAGGCAGCATGTGAAATATCTGTGTCTTCAAGTTGTCTGTGTCTTTCTTCACCAGCACGTGGTTCTTCTGGCGGAGCTCTGCCTTCATCTTCTAAATTCATGATTTTCAAGCGGTCTTGGCAGATTGCCATGTCTTTAAATTAATCGAACAAAGTCTCTGCTAGTAGCTGTGGCTCTATTTTATCTTCTTTCAAAATTTCTTTCAAAACAATTTCTTTCAAAACCAAAACATACTGATAATGTAGAGAACATCTCTCTAATTCCAGGTGCAAAATGTGGCTGTAATTCAAATGAAATTTATGCTTATCACAAACGATTCAAAACAATCCAAGGTCAGTCTGCTTTCCCCAGACAAGCTGGAGAAAACACTTTCTGAGTTATGTTACTTAGTGTTGAGTACTAAAGTACTGAGTTTATTAAAGCTGTGATTTTAATTCAAAGAGTAATAATCGATTTGTACTCAAAAATCCAGTGATACGTCTTCAGATAAGTCTCGATGCTGTCGATAGACCTCAAGGCTCTTCACCTTCTGGCCGAGATCTTTATCTTCAGTTCCTCCTGGAACCAGTTTCTTCTGGCTAAAACCTCTCCGAGAATTTTAGCCAATCTTTTGTCCTCTTCCCTGGGACTGTATTTCTTCTTCTTCAGTTCCACGACTGGAACCAGTCTTCTTTTGCTATGCCTCTCCGAGGTCTTAGCCTGGTCGTCCTTCTTCGATTTAATCTTCTGTCCCTGTCTCTGGGACTGGTATTTAACCCCCCTGCCGGAGGTTCCCTTCTACTTAATGTAGCGGCAGATTATCATATCTTTCAGGTAATTTGCACCCTAGCCGCTATTTACATAGATACATGGAAAATAGGTGCAGGAGTAGGCCATTCGGCCCTTCGAGCCTGCACCGCCATTCAATATGATCATGGCTGATCATCCAACTCAGTATCCCATACCTGCCTTCTCTCCATACCCCCTGATCCCTTTAGCCACAAGGGCCACATCTAACTCCCTCTTAAATATAGCCAATGAACTGGCCTCAACTACCCTCTGTGGCAGAGAGTTCCAGAGATTCACCACTCTCTGTGTGAAAAAGTTTTTTCTCATCTCGGTCTTAAAGGATTTCCCCCTTATCCTTAAGCTGTGACCCCTTGTCCTGGACTTCCCCAACATCGGGAACAATCTTCCTGCATCTAGCCTGTCCAACCCCATAAGAATTTTGTGCGTTTCTATAAGATCCCCTCTCAATCTCCTGAATTCTAGCGAGTATAAGCCAAGTCTATCCAGTCTTTCTTCATATGAAAGTCCTGACATCCCAGGAATCAGTCTGGTGAACCTTCTCTGCACTCCCTCTATGGCTATAATGTCCTTCCTCAGATTTGGAGACCAAAACTGTACGCAATACTCCAGGTGTGGTCTCACCAAGACCCTGTACAACTGCAGTAGAACCTCCCTGCTCCTATACTCAAATCCCTTTGCTATGAAAGCTAACATACCATTCGCTTTCTTCACTGCCTGCTGCACCTGCATGCCTACTTTCAATGACTGGTGTACCATGACACCCAGGTCTCGCTGCATCTCCCCTTTTCCTAATCAGCCACCATTTAGATAATAGTCTGCTTTCCTGTTTTTGCCACCAAAGTGGATAACCTTACATTTATCCACATTATACTGCATCTGCCAAACATTTCCCACTCACCCAGCCTATCCAAGTCACCTTGCAGTCTCCTAGCATCCTCCTCACAGCTAACACTGCCCCCCAGCTTAGTATCATCCGCAAACTTGGAGATGTTGCCTTCAATTCTCTCATCCAGCTCATTGATATAAATTGTAAATAGCTGGGGTCCCAGCACTGAGCCTTGTGGTACCCCATTAGTCACTGCCTTCCATTGTAAAAAGGACCCGTTTACTCCTACTCTTTGCTTCCTGTTTGCCAGCCAGTTCTCTATCCACATCAATACTGAACCTCCAATACCGTGTGCTTTAAGTTTGTATACTAATCTCTTGTGGGACCTTGTCGAAAGCCTTCTGAAAGTCCAGATACAACACATCCACTGGTTCTCCCCTATCCACTCTACTAGTTACATCCTCGAAAAATTATATAAGATTCGTCAGACATGATTTACCTTTCGTAAATCCATGCTGACTTTGTCCAATGATTTCACCACTTTCCAAATGTGCTGCTATCCCATCTTTAATAACTGACTCTAGCAGTTTCCCCACTACCGATGTTAGACTAACTGGTCTGTAATTCCCCGTTTTCTCTCTCCCTCCCTTCTTAAAAAGTGGGGTTATGTTTGCTACCCTCCAATCCTCAGGAACTACTCCAGAATCTAAACAGTTTTGAAAAATTATCACTAATCCATCCACTATTTCTGGAGCTACTTCCTTAAGTACTCTGGGATGCAGCCTATCTGGCCCTGATGATTTATCGGCCTTTAATCCATTCAATTTACCCAACACCACTTCCCGACTAACCTGGATTTCACTCAGTTCCTCCATCTCCTTTGACCCGCGGTCCCCTGCTATTTCCGGCAGATTATATATATCTTCCTTAGTGAAGACGGAACCAAAGTAGTTATTCAATTGGTCCGGCACATCCTTGTTCCCCATGATCAATTCACCTGTTTCTGACTGCAAGGGACCTACATTTGTTTTAACTAATCTCTTTCTCTTCACATATCTATAAAAACTTTTGCAGTCAGTTTTTATGTTCCCTGCCAGTTTTCTTTCATAATCTATTTTCCCTTTCCTAATTAAGCCCTTTGTCCTCCTCTGCTGGTCTCTGAATTTCTCCCAGTCCTCTGGTATGCTGCTTTTTCTGGCTAATTTGTACGCATCATCTTTTGCTTTGATACTATCCCTGATTTCCCTTGTTATCGACGGATGCACTACTTTCCCTGATTTATTCTTTTGCCAAACTGGGATGAACAATTTTTGTAGTTCATCCATGCAGTCTTTAAATGCCTTCCATTGCATATCCACCGTCAACCCTTTTAGAACTAATTGCCAGTCAATCTTGGCCAATTCACGTCTCATACCCTCAAAGTTACCTTTCTTTAAGTTCAGAACCGTTGTATCTGAATTAACAATGTCACTCTCCATCCTAATGAAGAACTCAACCATATTATGGTCACTCTTGCCCAAGGGGGCACGCACAACAAGACTGGTAACCCTTCCTCATTACTCAATACCCAGTCTAGAATAGCCTGCTCTCTCGTTGGTTCCCCTACATGTTGGTTTAGATAACTATCCCGCATACATTCCAAGAAATCCTCTTCCTCAGCACCCCTGCCAATTTGATTCACCCAATCTATATGTAGATTGAAATCACCCATTATAACTGTTTTGCCTTTGTTGCACGCATTTCTAATTTCCTGTTTGATGCCATCCCCAACTTCACTACTACTGCAAGGTGGCCTGTACACAACACCCACCAGCGTTTTCTGCCCCTTAGTGTTTCGCAGCTCTACCCATACCGATTGCACATCCTCCAAGCTAATGTCCTTCCTTTCCACTGCGTTAATCTCCTCTCTAACCAGCAATGCTACCCCACCTCCTTTTCCTTTCTCTCTATCCCTCCTGAATATTGAATATCCCTGGATGTTCAGCTCCCAGCCTTGGTCACCCTGGAGCCATGTCTCCGTGATCCCAACTATATCATAATCATTAATAGCTATCTGCACGTTCAACTCATCCACCTTATTACGAATGCTCCTTGCATTAAGACACAAAGCCTTCAGGCTTGTTTTTACAACGCTCTTACCCCTTATACAATTATGTTGAAAAGTGGCACTTTTTGATTTTTGCCCTGGATTTGTCTGCCTGCCACTTTTACTTTTCACCTTGCTACCTATTGCTTCCGCCCGCATTTTACACCCCTCTGTTTCTCTGCTCACCCATTTAAGAACCCCACCACCTCTTATTCTCTGTTTATTATTGTTTTCTTCTTTCCCCCCTACATGTTGGGTCTGAGTGCTTTCCTTCTCTGCCTCCTGCCTCACACACTGTCTAATAGCATTCTCTATTTGAGTCCCTCCCCCCCAACCATTCTAGTTTAAAGTCTCCCCAGTTGCCTTTGCAGATCTCCCCGCCAGGATATCGGTCCCCCTCAGGTTCAAGTGCAACCCATCCTTTTTGTACAGGTCGCACCTTCCACAAAAGAGGTCCCAATGATCCAGAAATTTGAATCCCTGCCCTCTGCACCAGTCCTTCAGCCACGCATTTATCCTCCACCTCGCTCCATTCCTACTCTCACTGTCGCGTGGCACAGGCAGTAATCCCGAGATTGTTACCTTTGCTGTCCACTTTAACTCCCCTCCTAACTCCCTAACTTCTCCTTTCAGGACCTCTTCTCTTTTTTTACCTATGTCATTGGTACCTATATGTACCACGACCTCGGGCTCCTCTCCCTCCCCTTTCAGGATATCTTGGACACGTTGAGACACATCACAGACGCTGGCACCAGGGAGGCAAACTACCATCCGGGTCTCCCGACTGCGTCCACAGAATCGCCTGTCTGACCCCCTAACTATAGAGTCCCCTATTAGTATTGCCCACCTCTTCTTTTCCTTACCCTTCTGAGCAACAGGACCGGTCTCTGTACCGGAGGCCCGGCCACTGTCGGTACCCCCAGGTAGGCTGTCTCCCCCAACAGTGCTCAAACAGTACTTATTGTCAAGGTGTACAGCCACCGGGGTACTCTCTAGTCCCTGCCTGTGCCCCTTGCCTCTCCCAACCGTGATCCACTTGCCTGCCTCCTGTGGTCTTGGAGTGACCACCTCCCTGTAACTCCTCTCAATGACTTCCTCGCTCTCCCTGACCAGACGGGGGTCATCGAGCTGCTGCTCCAGGTTCCTAATACGGTCCCTTAGGAGCCCCATCTCGATACACCTGGCGCAGATGTGGACGTCTGGAGGGCTATCAGACTCCCCAGGATACAATACAAAACAAACTGCTACAATACAGTACAATCAGCAGGGATCTGACTCCCAATCAGCTGCTCCCTCTTGTCTGCTTCCACCAATCAGCGGCTTCCTTAAGCCCACTTGTTTTTGAATTGCGAGTGGAACTTGGAACGTTGCAGATTTCGGCTCCTCCTCCCTCTGCGACCTCTCCAACGGCTCTCGGGCCTCTGTAGGAAGCAAGCCCCGCGCTCCACTTCATCTCCTACCACTCGGGTGTATCTCCTCCCTCTGCGACCGCTCCAAAGGCTCTCGGGCCTTTTGGATGAGAATGGTTGAAGGGGGTGTCTTCTAAATGCATGCAAGCTCACTCACAGAGACCTTCAGAGCTTCTTCTCTGATATGACTTCAAAACAGTCTTTTGATGAATAAATGCTTTATTGTTGATAGAAAACAGTAAGATACATCCAAGTTTCTTCCGACTCGTTACTACAATCTTCTTTGAACTCCAGCTTATTACTTTAGACATTAGAAAACTCCTCGTGTCTCCGTAACACTGGCAAGATCTGGCATGATCTCCTTTAGATCTCCCGTGGACCTCGCATAGCCCGCATGGTCGAAGGGTCAACCTTCCCCATCGTCTCTCCAAACTAATCTGAAAACTAAACTTCTGCGCAAGCATCTAAGCTCCAAACACGCCCAAAAACACGCCATGAATCCCAGCCACAATATAACGGGCAGTCTAAAATTTAAAGGCACATGCCATCCTCAATGACATGCAAAACAGGCCAAATGGCCACTACAACATGAACATTGAATTCTCCAAATTAAGGAGACTCCCCCCTCCTAATCAAGTCCTGGAGTCTGTCCCTACCCCATCTCTTTTTTCCAGCTTTCTCCCCAACACCATCAGCCCACAGAAGGGTCCAGACCCGACACGTCGCTTGTCCATTCCCCTCCAAAGTGCCGGTAGAACTCAGCAGGTCAGCCATCCGTGGTGGGAAACAAATGGAGAAGTGTTCCTAATATATGCCCTCCTTGGCCCTGTCGATGAGCTGACAATCAACAGTACCAGCATCTTCTCATTCATACTGTACCCAAGTGAAAATGCAAAAGTGAGCCAAGTTGCACACAGCCGACTGCTCACAGTACCAGCTGGCTGCCACTGACCCAAAAACTTAAAGGCATTTTAAAGTGTGTTTTTTTAAGAACGTCTTGACACATTTGTGCCTTGCGTAACAAATACAGCAAGTTTTTCCTGACCTGACTGTGTTCTTTGGAATTCTTCAGAATTCATGTTGTGCTATCAATAATGAAAGAAAACGCCAACCATCTCCAGAAATGATAAGAAATTATTCTCGGCTCCATGCATATCTGTAGCCGTAGGGTAGCCAGACACCTCCGCTCTACTTCAAAGATAGTTCCTGCACTTGGCAATATCGTTTGGCCACTGTTGTATTTTATTTGTTTAAATGGATTTGATTAGATTAGGAAATGTTTCCTATCGACAAGGGTCTTTCCTCTGAGGAGTTTCTATAGCAACATGCCCATTCTTGCTTTTATGAAGAGACGAATGATTTCTACTGCAAGATATGACTGACAAATAATGGATTAGCTGTACAAAATAAGATCCATTGATTCAATTGTGGTCAAATCCTAGTGAACACTGTTACCTTTTTCTACTGCTGCCGTCACCGATGTTGCAGAAGAAAATGGGCAATTATTATACACACTGTGCACAACATACTTTTTTGATCACAAAGCATGTTACATTTAGTTTCAGGCTATTCTTCACCAATCCTCACTATTTGAAGCCATTTCAGCCTTCAATGATGAACATTGTTTATCTCTGCTGATAGAAACTTTTAGCTGGTTACTACACAATAGACAATAGACAATAGGTGCAGGAGTAGGGCATTTGGCCCTTTGAGCCAGCACCCCGTTCCTGCCTTCTCCCCATATCCCCTGACTCCGCTATTTTTAAGAGCCCTATCTAGCTCTCTCTTGAAAGCATCCAGAGAACCTGCCTCCACCGCCCCCTGAGGCAGAGAATTCCACAGACTCACCACTATCTGTGAGAAAAAGTGTTTCCTCGTCTCCGTTCTAAATGGCTTACTCCTTATTCTTATACTGTGGCCACTGGTTCTGGACTCCCCCAACATCGGGAACATGTTTTCTGCCTCTAGCATGTCCAAGCCCTTAACAATTTTTTATGTTTCAATGAGATATCCTCTCATCCTTCTAAACTCCAGAGTGTACAAGCCCAGCTACTCCATTCTCTCAGCATATGACATTCCCGCCATCCCGGGAATTAACCATTTAAACCTACGCTGCACTCACTCAATAGCAAGAATGTCCTTCCACAAATTAGGGGACCAAAACTGCACACAATACTCCAGGTGTGATCTCACTAGGGCTCTGTACAAATGCAGAAGGACCTCTTTGCTCCTATATTCGATTCCTCTTGTTATAAAGGCCAACATGCCATTTGCTTTCTTCACTGCCTGCTGTACCTGCATGCTTACTTTCACCAAGTGGGACCCATTGGTTCCCATCCCCCAACGCACGAGGGTGGGGCAGGACATGGCACAGGAAGGCTGGTCCCGAATGCAATATTCCACCACTCACCCATAGCTCCCAACTGGGTGAGTGGCCGCTGACTGGTTCTCGTTGTGACATATGAGATGGAGGCATTACTGTGCAGGCTAAGTGCTGACTGGTTGGGTCTGCTCCCCCAACGCAAGATTCCATCACTCGCCCGTTCCCCCAATGTAAGCCATTCCCCCAACACAATATTGCACCACTCACGTATAGCGCCCAACTGCGCAGGCGCGGCTCATTTCCCCTCATCCCCAGCACGCCCCTCCTCCTCTTCACACTCCCTCTGCAATCCCTAGTGAGGGAGGGGGTAGAGAGGAAGGGCTGGGAGAGAGGGACGGTGGTAGAGAGGGAGGGGGAAGAATGGGAGGGCGAGGGGGTAGAGTTGGAGAGAGGGGGGTTAAAGAGGAAGGGGGCAGAGATGGAGGGGGCAGAGATGGAGGGAGTGGGGGGTAGAGGGTGGGGGATAGAGTGGGGGAGGGAGGATGTGTAGAGAGGGTGGGAGTGCGGGTAGATGGGGAGGGGGCATCTTTCTGCCCCACCTCTCCCCATCTCCCTCCTCCACACGTAGAGAGTGAGAGAATTTACTCTGCTTTTGTATGTAATTTTTGTATGCAATCATTCTCTCTCCTTCACTCACTCTTTCACCCCCCCCTCCCCTCTCTCTCTCTCTCTCTCCCTCCCGTCTCTCAGGGGGAGAGAGATGGGGAGAGAAAAGGGGGAGAAAGAGGAGGAAGAGAGAGGGGGCAGGAGAGAGTGAGAGGGGAGAGAGAGAGGGTGGAGAAATCATGCTTTATTTTGCTTTTATTAATGCATTTCATCGTCTAATTGCTGATTTTTGGCCCAAAAAGCTTCACTCTAAAACATTTAGTTCCAAGCATAAATACACTAATATATTATATCTGTCACTAAGCACCCACAAAAATATCTTGCAATAATGCTCTTTGGTTCAGAGGTTTTGTACGTTGACTTCAGGCCTGTGTTTTAGGCCCCAGGCCTGAGCTCCGGGCTTTGCCTAACGTTCTGGGCTTCTGGGCATGTGTTTCGGAGGCTACAGCGCTGTTTTATAGGCTCCGGGCCTGTGTTGTGGGCTTTCACCTAAGTTCTGGAACTTCCGACCTATGTTTCATAGGCCCCAGGCTTGTGTAATAGGCCCCAGGCCTGTGTCATAGGTTCCAGGCTTGTGTCATAGGCCCCAGGCCTGTATCATAGGCACCAGGCCCATGTCATATGCTCCGGCCCTGTGTCATAGACCCCAGGCCTGTGTCTTAGGCTCCAGGCCTGTGTCATAGGCTCCAGGCCTGTGTTATAGGCTCCAGGCCTGTGTTATAGGCTCTGGGCGTGTGTTGTAAGCTCTGAGCCTGTAGTTTAGAGCCTGAACGTGATTGAGATCCCGGGGCAAAAATCACTGGTGAAAAAAAGATGGCGTCGTTTTCGGAGCAGAGGCGGTCGACAGCAACCGTTATGGTGGCTGACCAGCAGGAGGAGACAAAATGAGTGAGTGTGGGGGGGGGGGGGATGGATTTTATTTTAAAAAAAGTGTACATAAACACAACAAAATTTAATCAGGAGTGAGTACTCGTAAAGAAAAGTGAAATATCTACCGAAATGGAAAGAATCTCGGCGTTTCTGCGTGCGGTGTTGGCGTAGCGAGGAATCAAAGGGGCTGGCTGGCACAAGTCAAGCAGACACACACACACACACACACACAGAGTTTTAAATATAGATAGATGTGTCACTCCCAATTGTCACTGTTTGTCATGTTGTCACTTGTGGGCGGAGCACCAAGGCAAATTCCTTTTATGTGAATACTTGGCCAATAAACTTATTCATTCATTCATCATGGCCGCCTCTGTGCCCCTCCCTTCCTCTCAATCCCATCCTCCCTCCCAACGGGGCGCTCTCCCGGGGAAGAACCCAGGGTCAGCAGGGCTCCAGGGGTGAGATTAAGGAGGGATGGAACGCTGGCCAACAATGGCGGTTGACAACAAAATGGCCACCGGGGGGGGGAAGAGGAACGAGAGAGAGAGAGAGAGGGGGAGATGGAGAGAGAGAGGGAGAGAGGGGGAAGGGAATGAGGGGAAGGGAGGAGGAGGGAGAGGGGTTAGTGAGGAGGCAATAATCCCCAGACAGGCACGCGTACATTCCCCCCCTCTCTCTCTCTCTCCCCGTCTCTCCCTTTGCTCTCTCCTCCACGTTCACCGTCTATTCTCCTAATTTCCCCCAAATCTTTGTCACATTCCCCCCTTCCCCCTCACTCTCCCTCTCCCTCCTCCCCCCCCACCCCCCCCCCCCGCCATTTTTTGCTACTGGCAGCCAGCCATTGCAGTCAATGAGAGTGAAGCCAGGGGTTCCCGTATTGGATGCTGGCATTTTCCTGTGGAGCTGCTGGTGGCCATCTTGTCTACAGGTAGACAAAAATGCTGGAGAAACTCAGCGGGTGAGGCAGCATCTATAGAGCGAAGGAAATAGGCAACGTTTTGATCCGAAACCCTTCTTCAGACTGATGTGCGGGAGGGGGTGCGGGAAGAAGAAAGGAAGAGGAGGAGCCAGAGGGCTGAGGGAGAGCTAAGAAGGGGAGGAGACAATAAGGACTACCTGAAATTAGAGAAGTCAATGTTCATACCACTGGGGTGTAAACTGCCCATGTGGAATATGACGTGCTGCTCCTCCAATGTCCGGTGGGCCTCACTCTGGCCATGGAGGAGGCCCAGGACAGAAAGGTCAGATTGGGATCAGGAATGGGAGGGGGAGTTGAAGTGCTGAGCCACCGGGAGATCAGATTAGTTATTGCGGACGAGCGGAAGTGTTGGGCGAAGCGATCGCCAAGCCTATGCTTGGTCTCACCGATGCAGATCAGCTGACATCTAGAGCAGCGGATGCAATAGATGAGGTTGGAAGAGGTGCAGATGAACCTCTGTCCCACCTGAAACAACTGCTTGTGTCCTTGAATGGAGTCGAGGGGGAAGGTAAACCTACAAGTGTAGCATCTCTTGCGGTTGCAAAGGAAAGTGCCCGGGCAGGAGGTGGTGCGGGTGGGAAGGGAAGAATTGACCAGGGATTACAGAGGGAGCGGTCTTTGCGGAAAGCAGACAGCGGGGGAGATGGGAAGAAGTGGCAAGTGGTGGGATTACGTTGCAGGTGGCAAAAATAACGGAGGACTATTTGTTGTATATGACGGCTAGTGGTGTTTAAGGTAGCTATGGGCACACGCATGGGCCCCAGCTATGCCTGCCTCTTTGTAGGGTACGTCGAACAATCCTTGTTCGAGACGTACCAGGGCCCCATCCCCAACCTCTACCTCCGTTACATCGACGATTGCATTGGTGCTACCTCCTGCACCTGGACCATTTCCGACACTTCCCTACCATTTCTTGACCTCCATATCTCCATCGCAGGTGATAGACTTACGACCGACATCCACTATAAACCTACTGACTCCCATGGCTATCTAGACTACACTTCTTCCCACCCTGCTTCCTGACCGACATCCACTAAAAACCCACTGACTCCCATGGCTATCTAGACTACACTTCTTCCCACCCTGCTTCCTGTAAGGACTCCATCCCCTACTCCCAATTCCCCCGACTACGCCGCATCTACTCCCAGGATGAGGTGTTCCACACCACGGCATCGGATATGTCCTCATTCTTCAGGGAACGGGGGTTCCCCTCCCCTACTATAGTTGAGGTTCTCACCAGGGTCTCTTCAATACCCCATAACACTGCTCTCTCCCCCCATCCCCCCCACTCGTAACAAGGGCAGAGTCCCCCTTGTCCTCGCTTTCCACCCCACGAGCCGTCACATACTACAAGTAGTCCTCTGTCATTTACGCCACCACTCGTCACATCTTCCCATCTCCCCCCTTGTCTGCTTTCCGCAAAGACCGCTCCCTCCGTAACTCCCAGGTCAATTCTTCCTTTCCCACCCGCACCACCCTCTCCCCAGGCACTTTCCCTTGCAACCGCAAGTGATGCTACACTTGTCGCTTTACCTCCCCCCTTGACTCCATTCAAGGACCCAAGCAGTCGTTCCAGGTGCGACAGAGGAACACCTGCACCTCTTCCAACCTCATCTATTGCATCCGCTGCTCTAGTTGTCAGCTGATCTTCATCGGGAGACCAAGCGTAGGCTTGGCGATCGTTTCGCCGAACACCTCCGCTCGGTCCGCAATAAACAATCCGATCTCCCGGTGGCTCAGCACTTCAACTCCCCCTCCCATTCTGAATCCGACCTTTCTGTCCTGGGCCTCCTCCATGGCCAGAGTGAGCACCATCGGATATTGGTGGAGCAGCACCTCATATTCTGCTTGGGGAGTTTGCACCCCAGTATCATGAACATTGACCAATTTCCGGTAGCCCTTGCTGTCTCCTCCCCTTCTCAGCTCTCCCTCAGCCCTCTGCCTCCTCCTCTTCCTTTCTTCTTCCTGCCCCCCCCCCTCCCCACCCTCCCCACCCTACCCACCCTACATCAGTCTGAAGAAGGGTTTTGGCCCGAAACATTGCCTATTTCCTTCGCTCCATAGATGCTGCCGCACCCGCTGAGTTTCACCAGCACTTTTGTCTACCGCCGCTGCAACAGGTCGGTCGGCAGGAAGGAAGCACCGCCCATCCGGTGAGTTGCCAGACTGTGCACATGCGCACTGCGTCATCAAGGCGGGGGCGGGGCCGAGTCCGTCACCGGAAAGGAAATTAAACAAATCCGCAGATGCTGCAAATCTGAAATAAAGACCCGCAGATGCTGCAAATCTGAAATAAAGACCCGCAGATGCTGCATATCTGAAATATAGACCCGCAGATGCTGCAAATCTGAAATAAAGACCCGCAGATGCTGCAGGTCTAAAATCAAACCCACAGATACTGCTGGTTTGAAATTAAACTGGAAAACACAACCTCAAGTTCCCATTTAGGTTGCACACCACCACTTTAAAATATCGATGAGTCCAAATGGTGAACTTTCTCCCCCAAACAGAACATGTCACATGTCATGGGTGGAATTTGCTGGCTGCTCACAACTTCTGCTCAAATAAAACAAATGCAAACAAACACAACTCAAACATTTACCACACATTTCTAATTCCAAGAAAGGTTAAAATTGGCAAAGTCACGGGCTGTTAGGTGGTTAATTGGAATAAGTCTGGAAATTATTAACTGTATTTGGAACTTTGATAAATTATTGGAAAGGCTAAATTTCACGAGAGCATCAATTGAGGTGTGTAGAGTAATGAGATGAGGGACGAAAGGAGGAAGACCAGTTTCCCTGAGTAATTTGGTCGAATACAGGGTAGCATGGTGATACAGGGATTAGCTCTCCCCCCTGTCTCTCTCTCCTCTCTCTCTCCCTCTCTCTCCCCTCCTCTTCTCTCTCTCTCTCTCTCTCGCTTTCTCCACCTTTCTCTCTCTCTCTCTCTCTCTCTCTCTCTCTCTCTCTCTCTCTCTCTCTCTCTCTCTCTCTCCCTCTCTCTCTCTCTCTCTCTCTCTCTCTCTCTCTCTCTCTCTCTCTTCCCCTCTCTCTCTCTTCCCCTCTCTCTCTCCCCTCCCCTCTCTCTCTGCCGCTCGAGAGAGGGTGGAGAATCTGGGGTAAAAGGAGCCAATGAATAATTTTAATATTTCATTAGACAAGTAATTAATTTTTTTTTAAATTTTAAAAAATCAGGTTTTTAATTTTTGCTCTCGAAATTTCGATTTACTGCATTTTTAACAGTTTAAGAGTTCTCCGTTATTTGCTCCGCCAAATTAATACACATTTTCCTGTTTTTTTAATATTCTCTCTTCTTTCAAAGGACTCCATTACTCCATTTTGAAGAGGTAATTGCTTTCCTGCTTTAAAACTTTGCAGTTATTTTCTTTCCCGATTTCCACAGCCGTTTTTTTTCAAATGTTATCTTTATTTTCAATTTAATTCATTTTGAACAGGTAATTGCCTGACTGTTTAAAAATCTCATGCTTATTTGATCCGCTGATTTAGACAAGTGATAATTTTATTTCATTTTCTGAATTTCATTGCTTATCTTTAATTTACATTAGACAAGTAATTTAATTTTAATTTTTTAAATTTTTTTTAAACCGTTTGTTTTTTAATTCTCTGTTTATTTTGATTTACTGCATTTTTAACAGTTTCATAAGTTCTCTGTTATTTGCTCTGCTAAATGTGACCATTTTTTTCCCCGTTTTCTTTCAAATTCTTTCATTGTATTTGATTTCATTCTACAGGAAAGTCTCCATTTTGAACAGATTTATCTCTTCATTGACAACTGAGAATTAAAAAATCATTGTGTTTGATTTCATTCTACAGGAAAGGCTCCATTTTGATCAATTTGATCTGTCTTCATTGACAATTTTGATTAAATAAAAAATTCATTGTGTTTGATTTCATTCTACAATAAAGTCTCTATTTTGAACAAATTGACCTGGCTTCATTGAGAACATAGATTTAAGAAAATTCTCATTGTGATTGATTTCATTCTACAGGAAAGACTCCATTTTGAATAAATTGATCTGTCCTCATAGACAACTGATTTGAAAAGAATGTTTTCATTGTGATTGATTTCATTCTACAGGAAAGTCTCCAGTTTGAACCAATTGATCTGTCTACCTTGCCAACTTAGATTTTTAGTCTTTTTAAATCATGCCAAGAAGACGGAGGAAAACAGCTGCAGGATGGTCATGTGATGACAGAAAGAGAAATCAAGAAGCATCAAGGAGAATAAGGTTACAAGAGGTGCAGCAAGAAAGAACTCAATGTCTCAGATATGAACAAGAGAGATGTCAGGAGAGAAGGGATGAAGAGGCGGAGCAAGAATCAACTCAACGTCTCAGAGGTCAACAAGAGAGACAGCAAGAGGGAAGGCCTCAAGAGACCCAGCAAGACAGAACTCAATGTCTCAGAGATTAACGAGAAAGACAGCAGGAGAGAACGGCTGAAGAGACACAACATGAAAGAACTGAACGTCTCAGAAATAAATGAGAGAGACAGCGGGAGAGAAGGGCTCAAAACAGGCAACAGGAAAGAACTGAACGTGTCAGAGTTGAACGAGAGAGACAGCGGGAGAGAAGGGCTCAAAACATGCAGCAGGAAAGAACTCAATGTCTCAGAGATCAACGAGAGAGACAGCTGGAGAGAAGGGAACAAGAAACGCAGCAAGAAACAACTCAACGTCTTGTGGAACCTCGAGAAAGAATACAAAGAATGGATGAAGAGACAGGTGATGAAAGAACTAGAAGGCTGGATGAACAGAGAGATACAAGACAACAAAATGCACATCTCACGCAGAGAAATCTTTCTGCTGATGTTGGTGAAATGACCAATGTGTGCCCTCATTGTCGAGCGTACCGCTTCTCAGGAGAAACGGCCAACTTTTGCTGCATGAAGGGTAAGGTCAACATTGCTCCTCTGAAGACTCTCCCGAATGCACTTATTACTTTGTATACAGGTGATGCACCACAAGTACATGAGTTCAGAAAGAATATTAGACAATACAATTGCCTCTTTCAACTCACATCATTCGGTGCCAAGGAAGTGGTGGCACATGGATGGAATCCTTCAGTGATCATTCAAGGCCAGATTAATCATTTCATTGGTTCGTTGATGCCTGACCAAGATCAACAAAGTAAATTCTTACAAATCTATTTCATGGACCCGCAAGATAGCATTGAGTTGCGAATGAGTATTCTCCAAGATGCTGGTATTCAAAGGGACATTGTTGAAATGCTTGAAAACATGATAAGACTAAACAACTCTTACATTGATTCACTTGTGATGGTGATGGAGAGAATTAGAGATTTACCAGAGGCATCAATCGCTATTGATCCCAAATACCGGCCACATTTAGAACATGAACGGAGGTTTAACACGCAAACTGCCAATGAAGTTGCCGTCCTCATACCAAAAAGTAATCAGCCTGCTGCAACGTCACGCCACATTGTCTTGAGTGTAAGAGGAAGAGGAAGAGGAGGAGCAGAAGGAGGTCTGCGAATCATTTCAGAATCCCATAGGTCTCATGACAGTTTTCAATACATCATTTTCTTTCCACTTGATGATGACGGATGGCATTCACAACTCCAAATGAGTAACGGCAGGAAATTGACACTAATGAGATATTATGCACATAGGATTATGCATCGTGAGAATGAATTCAACCAGCTTTTGATTGGAGGACGACACTTCCAACAATACCTTGTTGATATGGCGGCTAAAATGGAAAGTGATAGACTCAATTATATTCACATGAATCAGGTATCGTTGAGGTCAACAACATACAAAGGACTGACGGATGCATTACATGATAATGATGACTTGGAAAACATCGGAAGGCGCATCATCCTCTCTTCAACATTTGTCGGTGGTCCCAGATACATGATGCAACGATGCCAGGACGCCCTGATGTACGTTCGGAAGTATGGCACTGCTACTTTGTTCATTACGATGACCTGCAATCCAAATTGGAGCAAGATCCGACGGTGCCTCTTTCCAAATCAGAAGCCTTTTGATAGACCGGAATTAGTAGCAAGAGTATTCGAGCTGAAAATAAAAATATTCATCAAGACCATCATTGGACCAGATGGCTTCTTTGGAAACTGTATAGCTTTCATCTTGACTGTGGAATAGCAGAAGAGAGGCCTGCCTCATTTCCACTGACTGCTTGGGATTGATGAAGCGAGTAAGCCAAGACCTCAACATTATGAAAGATTTGTGCAAGCTGAAATTCCAGACCCGCAAGCAGATCCTGAGCTGCAAAATTGGTACTCAAGCACATGATCCATGGACCGTTCTGCTAGGACACCTCTCCATGTTGGAAGGAAGGAGGATGCACCAAGAGATTCCCAAAGCCATTTGTCGAGAGCACAATGTGTGGAGATGTTTCGTATCCTCTGTACAGGAGAAGATCTCAAGCCATGGGAGGATTTCAGGGACATCAAGAAGGACGTCCATTTAAGACCATTGCTTCCAATTGGGTTGTGGCCCATAATGCTGAACTATTGAAGGCTTTCAAATGTCACCTCAACGTCGAAATATGCTGCTCTGTACAGTCAATGAAATACGTCATCAAGTACACCTTGAAGGGGTGTGATCAGGCAGCTTTTGGAATTAACGTAAATGATGAGATTAAACGGCACCTGACTGGCAGATACATTAGTCCTTCAGAGGGAGGGGCATCAGTCCTTGGATTTCCAACTCATGACAGCGACCCCCTGTCATTCGACTTGATGTACATCTGCCAGACCAACAATAAGTCTTTTTTGATGCTGCTCAGCAAGGGATGAATGATGGAATGGCGAGAACCACTTTGACTGAATTTTTGCGATTGAGTTCTGAAGATCTGTTTGCAAGAACACTATTGTACGTTGATGTACCTCGATTTTATACATGGAGCAGCAGGAGATGGCAAAGACGGAAGGTTGGGAAGAGAGTGGATGACTTCCCAGGTATTTTTGAAGCCAACGTTCTTGGACGAATATATGTGATTTCTCCAAAATTGGGGGACCTCTACTACATGAGACTGCTTCTCCATCACGTGAAAGGGCCAGTGTCCTTCGACTCTTTGAAGACACATAATGGAGTAATTTTTCCTTCCTTCAAAGGCGTCTGCAGAGAAAGTGGTTTGTTGGAAGCTGACGACCATTGGCAACAAACAATGGAAGATGCTGAGACGACAAGACTCCCCAGTGCAATGATGGATTTGTTTGTTGTTCTGCTGACAAATACTGACATCAACGATCCTCGACAATTATGGGATCGCTTCAAGAATTCAATGTCCGAGGATTACCTTGAAAGCGAGCGAAGAAGTAAAAATGATCGAAATATCACAATTGATGACAGACATCATGATCAGGCTCTGTTTTATCTTCAGGACAAGCTTGAGAATTGCAACACTACACTGGAAAAAATTTCCTTGCCTCCACCAAGAAATGAAAGGATGGACATCGATGATGAAAATGTTGATTTACTGAATGAATTGAATTACAATAGATCAGAACAACAGCCATTTGTTGATGAGAAGGAGCCTCTGCTGAATGCTGAGCAGAGAGAAATTTATGACCACGTGTGCGACTGCTTGCAAAGGGATCTATCTTCAATGATTTTCATTGACTCACCAGGAGGAACAGGAAAGACTTTTCTCATAAATTTGATCCTCTCCACGGTTAGAGCTCAAGGTCAAATTGCCATTGCTGTAGCATCGTCTGGTATCGCAGCTACATTAATGCCTGGTGGAAGAACTGCACATTCTCGATTCAAGATACCTATCCAAGTGACGGAGGATTCAACGTGCAACATTGACAGCGACTCTACAATGGGAGATTTCTTCATGAGAGTGAAGCTCATTGTTTGGGATGGGTGCCCAATGATTAGGAGGGAGTGCTTTGAAGCGGTGGATAGAAGTCTTCAAGATGTATGACGCAAAGAGGATCATTTTGGCGGGATTCTTACCAATTGTTGTGGCGATATTCGACAACTACTTCCTGTAGTGAAGATGGGAAGCGATATTGATGTTCAAAACTCCTGCATCAAGACATCGTACCTGTGGAGGACTTTCACAAATTTTGAATTGAAGAGGAATATGCGATTGACCGAAGGAGAAGGTGAGCATTCTCAATTTTTGTTGAATGTAGGAGAGGACACGATTGAAAAGAATGAAGACAATGAAATTAACATTCCAGAAGACATGGTTCTGCCAGCAAGAACACTGGATGACTGCATTGATTATATCTATCCAGCATTCGACCACCCTGCAACATTATTCTCTAAGAATTGTATCTTGGTTCCTCACAATGATACGATGAGAAGAATCAATTCTACGTTTTTTTCAGACGTTTCCCTGGAACCACGAGGGAGTACTATTCTTTCAATACTGTCACTGACGGAACAAATTATACTCTCTTCCCAACGGAATTCCTTGATTCAGTCGAGGGCTGTGGATTACCTCCACACAAATTGGAGTTGAAGAAAGGATCTCCAATCATTTTAATCAGAAACTTGCAACCCCCCAAAGCTATGCAATGGAACGAGGTTGATTGTAGAACAGCTACACAATAATCTTATCGTTGCTAGAATCAACATGGGGGCCTTTAAAGAAGAGATTGTTCTCATTCCTAGTATGATGATCAATTTGTCAGAAGATGATAACACTCCCATTAGGCGGAGCCAATTACCTATTCAGTCGAGTTTTGCGATGACAATTCATAAGGCACAAGGACAAACCATGGAGAAGGTCTTGATATACCTTGAGAAACCAGTATTACAACATGGCCAACTATATGTGGCTCTTAGCTGAGGAAAGGTGAAGGAACAAGTAAAAGTGTTCCTGGAGGATGGGACATCAACCAGGAATGTTGTCATTAGACAAATGCTTTGTTGAGCGATGACTCCTGCAGTAAGTGCTCACAATTTCCAAAAGGCAACGAAAGAACGCAAAACTGAAGGCAACAAGAGACGCAAGAAGGAACCGAACGTCCAGAGTTTTGACACTTTTGATGATTGCTCCTCAGTTCATCAATGGATGTTTAACACAGCAATCACAGTTCTGCCCACAAAAGTTTAAAATGCTGCCTCAGAAAAATCTTCAAGGACACATTAAGTGA
>JAXLNO010000388.1:27500-60600 GCA_038087875.1 Malacoraja senta | reverse complement strand
TAGAAACGGTGGAAGATAGTGGCCTTCAAATGGGGGTGGTTGGAGAAAGCATCCTGCTTGCCTGCTAGATTTTCACTTACTGTAACTGCAGGAAAAATGTTCCCGATCTTGGGGGAGTTCAGAACCAGGGGACACAGTTTAAGAATAAAGGGTAGGCCAGTTAGGACTGAGATGAGGACAAACTTTCTTCACCCAGAGAGTTGTGAATCTGTGGAATTCTCTGCCACAGAAGGCAGTGGAGGCCAATTCACTGGCTGTTTTCAAGAGAGAGTTACATATAGCTCTTGGGGCTAGCGAAATCAAGGGATATGGGGAGAAAACAGGAAAGAGGTACTGATTTTAGATGAACAGCCATGATCATATTGAATGGCAGTGCTGGCTCGAAGGGCTGAATGGCCTATTCCTGCACCTATTTTCTATGTTTCTATGCTTGAGTATATGGCAATAAAACTTGATTTTGACCACTTGATTTTGAAGCATTCATGCATGGTGGAGGTATAATGTAGTCATAGAGTGATACAGTGTGAAAACAGGCCCTTCGGCCCAACTTGCCCACACCCGCCAACATGTCCCAGCTACACTACCTGCTTTTGGTCCATATCCCTCCAAACCTGTCCTATCCATGTATCATTCTAACTGTTTCTTAAATGTTGGGATAGTCCCTGCCTCAACTACCTCCTCTGGAAGCTTGTTCCATACACCCACCGCCCTTTGTGTGGAAAAAGTTACCCTTAAAAAGTTACTTCTTAAAAAGACTTTAAACAAAAAACATTGAAATCATACTTCTACAATGCACTAGGGGGACGCCCCTCTCCCACACCCTCACCCCACTCGGTTGCTCCACTCCCTCGCCGGGTACCCCCAAGGCCAGTGATCAGTGATCGCTCAGCCTCCCCACTTATAAAACGCTCCGTGGCCTCTGGTTCAGACAGAGACCACTGCCAGATGTGAGCGGGGAATTGAGGCCAGTTGTCCGTGATATCTGGATCACAATGCTCAGATCTTCGTGTTTCGGAGTTGGCTAATGTTATTGATTTGTAATTAGCCTGATTTGCAATTAGTTGACAAAACCTTAATTTATTCATCCGGAATATCCAGGGGGATGGGATAAGTGTAATATTAAAATTACATGCAAGGTGTCCGGCTGTCTGTCACAACATACAGCCCCGATAACCCATTATTCCTTCAGTTAAATATTGGGAAGGTAGCACTATTGTCATTTGCCACTCAACTATTATGTTTGTTTACCTCACTGACTATTTCTAACCCCCCCCCCCCCAAAATTCCTTTGACAGGTTGAATAGAAATGTCCCCAATCTCGTTGTTTTATTAATTGAACACGTAGATGAACATCCTCAAGGAGTGTAATCAGATGGAAACTGATTCAGATGCGATGTTTAAGAGTTTGTTCAAAGAAGGGGCATATTTTAAAGGAGTGACAGAGATACTTGCAGGACATTGTGTGAGGAGGTTATTATTTATATTTAGTTTTAGCTTGAACCAGGACATCTGAAGATTCAAAGTTTAATATCGTAATTGTGCTGATACTGACCCCCAACCAACCACGTAATAAATATCATCCATTTCGGAGGTTTTACTTTTATGATGCCATTTAAACTTCACTTGGATTTCAATCATTTCAATGTAAAAGTAATTGGGAATGGGGGGCATTGGAACAAAAATTTGCCCTCGGTACATATTAACTGTAATATAATAATGTACGCATGTTGGTAGGTGCAATCAAAACAAAGATCTTTTTTATCATTGTTGTGTTATGAATACCACAGAAAATATCATGTACTCTCAAGATCACATTTAATAGAATAATATTGCTTAAATATATAGTTATTGTACTTTGCATTTTTGAAAATTCCCAGCTGCGAGGAAGACAGCAAAATACTGAAAATATTGGGGGTGAAAATGACTTCAGGACAGTTTATTAGGAAAATGAAGGAAATGGTAACAGAATACTTATACAGCTGAGTGAGTATAATTTTATGGATTAGAAATTGTGTTCAACCAATTGATGAGTTCTTTGACAAAGTAACTAGCATGTTAGATAACAAGGAAGCCAATGGATGTAGCAAATTTTGTTATACAAAATTTGGTCTGTGAAGTGCCCCATAAAAGATTACCGCGTTAGATAAGTGCCTGTGGACTTGAACGTAATAGGTTAAGTCCAGGGGGTCAGATATGGGGCTTTATGTGTGGGCCAGATATATTGTCAGTGCAGAGGGGCTAGGGGCAAGGCCAAGTGTGCATCCTAAGTCAAGGTCTGGAATAGTACTAGGTGTGCAGTCAAAGCTGGGACAATGGGAGTGTTCAACACTAGGAACCTAAGCAGGTAAGCAGCTATGATCAGGGTAGAATAGGGGGCCAGGTGTAAGGCTGGACTCAGGGTCAGGAATGAGAGAAGGTATGCAACTGGAGTCAGGGTCAGGAGTAGTACCAGGTGTGCAGTGAGACTCAGGTTGGTCAACATGGGCCAAAGTGTTTGAATATAATCCGATTTCCATACATGAATATACTAAGATCATTCATGTGCTGCACCTGTTGATCAGAGCCTGGCTCTACTGTGGAATGTAATTGGGAATGTAATTTAGCCTAACCTTATTCATAGCTAATCCAATTTAAAGCATAAATATTGCATTCAAGTGTAAGTTAAAATACCTGCAACAGTATGCACCAGATTGCACAATTTCAAGCCGAAAAATGCAACAGCTCTGTACTAATGGAAGGGGGACACCCCCCTCCTACACTCTCCCCCCCCCTCTCCCCTCCCCCCCTCGGTCGCTACGTTCCCTCGGGCTTGGTCTCCCGCAATTTCTCACTCCCAACTCTCACCCAATGTTGGCAGCCCTGGTGTTAATGTGGGCAGAGATCAGCCATGATTGAATGGCGGTGTAGATTCGATTCGTTAGAACTTTATTTTTCCCAGGAGGGAAATTGATTTGCCAACAAGTCATAAAAACACAAAATACATGAAACATGAAATTAAAGTGACGAGTGGACAGGATTTGGGGGTGTGCAAAGATTGGGGAGGGGGGGGGGTCAGTCTCAGTCTACCCCATGGCAGAAGGGAGAGAAGTTGTACAGTTTGATGCTCCTGTAACTTGTGAACGTGCAGGTGAGGGGGTGGGGGGGGGGGGGGGTGGGGGGCGTTGTGTGGGGTGGGTGGATGGCCAGCACTCCCCTCCTGAGCAAAGCTGCACATCGTTCACCGCAGACACTAACGCCGTGGGAGGGCGGCAGTGGAAAACATGCCGGGAATGCAGACTCACTCAGGCATTGCTGGTGAAGAGCGAAGTACCGTCGACATTTTGAGTTAATGACCCTTGAAACTGAGAGAACTTAGTGATGAGCATTGGTAAAGCTGCAGAGAAAGTGGGGAGGGGATGAATGGAAGAGTCGAGTTGTAGAGGCA
Organism: Malacoraja senta; assembly: GCA_038087875.1. NCBI lineage: Eukaryota > Metazoa > Chordata > Chondrichthyes > Rajiformes > Rajidae > Malacoraja > Malacoraja senta. Next base: position 57,176 of record JAXLNO010000388.1, on the reverse strand, counting down.
GACTCGTAGAGCACGGAAACTGGCCCTTCGGCCCAACTTGTCCATGCCGACCAATAGATGCTCACATCTAATCCAGCCCCATTCGCCGACGATCGGCCCGAATGTCTGTGGAATTCTCTGCCTCTCGGCGGTGGAGGCCGGTTCTCTGGATACCAGACGGCGGTGGAGGCCAGACGGCGGTGGAGGCCGGTTCTCTGGATACTTTCAAGAGACAGCTAGATAGGGCTCTTGAAGAAAGCTGAGTCAGGGGATATGGGGGAGTAGGCAGGAATGGGGTACTGATTGTGGACGATGAGCCATGATCACATTGAATGGCGGTGCTGGCTCGAAGGGCCGAATGGCCTACTCCTGCACCTGTTGTATTGTTTATCCCTCTAAACGTTTGCTATCCATGTACCCGTCCAAATGTTGTTATAGCACCTGCCTCAACTACCTCCTCTGGCAGCTCGGTCCCCAGGAAAGATAAAATGACAAAGCAACTCATAGTATAGTGTAGGAAGGAACTGCAGATGCCGGTTTAAACTGAAGATAGAGACAAAATGCTGGAGTAACTCAGCGGGACAGGCAGCATCTCTGGAGAGAAGGAATGGGAATCTAGCCCTGTCCCACGGTACGAGTTCATTCCAAGAGCTCTCCCGAGTTTAAAAAAAATCAAACTCATGGTAAGCACGGAGAATGAACGTAGCGGGTACGTCGGAGGCTCGGGGACGTCTCTTAGCGGCTCGTAACGCTAACGGCAGGTACTCGGGAAGACTCGCTAACGGCAGGTAAGCACGGGAAGACTCGTGAAGATTTTTCAACATGTTGAAAAATGTCCACGAGAGCCCCGAGTACCGACGAGTGGCCATTACCGTAAATCTCCGAGTTCGAATCAGGGCAAACACGGGAGAGCTCTTGGAATGAACTCGTACCGTAGGACAGGGCTTTAAGTTTAGTTTTGTGATACAGCGCGGAAACAGGCCCTTCGGCCCACCGATACCGTGCCGACCAGCGATCCCCGCACACTAAGACTACCCTACACACACCAGTGAGAAATTGCAATTTTTACCGAAGCCAATTAACCTACAAACCTGCACGTCTTTGGAGTGTGGGAGGAAACCAGAGCACCCGGAGAAAACCCACGTGGTCACGGGGAGAACGTGCAAGCTCCGTACAGACAGCACCCGTAATCGGGATTAAACCCGGGTCACTGTGAGGCAGCAACTCTACCGCTGTGTCTCCCACCCCCATTGACTGTGCAACCCCCACCCCCCACCTCTAGACTGAAGCACCAACTGTAATTTGTTCCCAAGGTGCTTAGAGTTGTGGGGGTCACACAACACGGCCCTTCGGCCCAACATGTCCATGGTTGCCCCATCTAAGCTAGTCCCACCGCTGCGCCACCGTGCCGCCCTCATTTTGCACCCTTCTTCAGACTTATTGTATGTTGGCAAAGAGTAGAAATGAGGAAAATAGCAAAATAAAATATGTGACGAGAGACGGAATGAATAGGAATAACAGAGTCTGCTTCGGAAACCACTGAAGGGTGATTTCACGCATTGCGGAGATCAGAAATAAAAGTGCAGAACATTCTCAAGATCTGGAATAGATCCCCCTCCCCTATATGAAGCGGTGCAGCGGTCGAGTTACCAGAGACCAGGGTCTGTTCCCGACTACGGGTGCTGTCTGTACGGAGTTTGCACGTTCTCCCTGTGACCGCGTGGGTTTTCTCCAGGTGCTCCGGTTTCCTTCCACACTCCAATGATGTGCAGGTTTGTAGGTTAATTGGCTTTGGTGAAACATTGTGAATTGTCCCCTGGTGTGTGTAGGATGGTGTGAGTGTGCAGGGTGATCGATGGTCGGCTGCAGGGCCCGTTTCCACGCTGTTTCCCTAAAGTCTAAAGACTGATGTGAGAAGACGGGACTTTTGCAAAAACTGATTTCCAAAACAATTAACTTGTTGGGTCCTGAATATGGCTGAGAGACGGAACACAGGCCGACCTCCTGCTTGGCTAGTGGTGTCGAGTATCTTTAATATATTAATATTCCCCTCCCTTCATTTTGCTCTATCGGGTTACATTTGTGGAGTTAGCCAGACACGTTAAACCACCTCCATCTCTGGCGCACGTTATAGATCTCCTCCTGCCATCTGAACGAGATCAGGGTGTTCGATTTCTCAGCCAGCATTTATTTTTCATCAAACTGCGCTCCCATCTGGTTAATTACGTCCTTGTGGGGTGTGAGAGCTCGCTGCGCATAAATAACTGGTATGTTTCGTGCCCTAATACAGTTTGATCAAGGGCGGCACGTTGGCGCAGCGGGTAGAGCTGCTGCCTCACAGCGCCAGAGGCCCGGGTTCGATCCTGACCTCGGGTGCTGTCTGGCTGTGTGGAATTTCCACATTCTCCCTGTGACTGGGTGGGTTTTCCCCGGGTGCGTGCTCCGGTTTCCTCCCTCACCCCAAAGACGCGCGGGGGGGGGGGGGGGGGGTGGGGTGGGGTGGGGTGTAGGTTAATTGGCCCCCTGTAAATTTCCCCGAGCGTGTGGGGAGTGGCACAACAGTGAGATATCGTTGAAATATTGTGAAAGGGTGATTGCTGGTCAGAGTGGACTCGGTGGGTCGAAGAGCCTGTTTCCTCGCTGTGTTTCTAAACTGAACTAACCAGGGGTACGAGAATGGTTGCGAGCTTTCATGAGAGATCTAGAAGCTTCTAAAGATTCTACCGAGGTGCAACTCCCCTTTACAAATGACGAGGAGAAACTTTTTGGAGGTTGTGGGCGGAAGTTCGCCCTCGGACTCGCTACAGCGCAGCAGAGGCAAGATGGTTGTAGACGTTGGGAGGTCGTGCTGCAGTTATGTAAGGGATTGATTGGTGAGGCCGCATTTAGAGTGTTGTTTTCAGTCTTGGGCACCATGTTACAGGAAAGCTATTGTCAAGCTGGAAATGGACACAAAATGCTGGAGTAACTCAGCGGAACAGGCAGCATCTCTGGAGAGATGGAATGGGTGACGTTTCGGATCGAAAGTGTGCAGAGAAGATTTACGAGGATGTTGCCAGGACTCGAGGGTCTGAGCTACAGGCAGAGGTTGAATAGAGGTTCCTTGGAGCGCAGGAGGATGAGGGGTGATCTTATACTGGTGTATAAAATCATGACAGGAAAAGATCGGGTAGACGCACGGAGTCTCTTGCCCAGAGTAGGGGAATCGAGAACCAGAGGACATAGGTTCAAGGTGGTGGGGAGGGGGGGGGTGGAAGATTTAATAGGAATCTGAGGGGTAACTTTTTCACTCAGGGTGGTGGGTGTATGGAACGAGCTGCCAGAGGAGGTAGTTGAGGCAACATTTAAGGAACAGTTAGACAGGTACATGGATAGGACAGGTTTAGAGGGATACGGGCTAAACACAGGCAGGTGGGACTAGTGTAGATGGGGCATATTGGTCGACATGTGCAAGTTGGGCCGAAGGGCCTGTTTCCACGCTGTATCACTGACTCTTCGAGCCGTATATCAGAAGAGAATCCAAACAAACAACAGCTACAACATCTCATGTTGAATGCTGGTGATCTGCGGAAGGACTTTCATCCCAGTGTGTCTTTGAAACCAAGCTGGCCCTCGTGTTTACATTCTTTAATCTCCGAGTGCTTACTTTACTGATGGCAGCTTGCTGACTTGTTGTAAGAAGGGCGGGCGGGGTTGATGTCTCCAAGCTGGAGGGTCCAGGAGCAAGGGTCAATGTCAAGCATTTCTGCTCAGGACCTTGTCCGGTTTTGGCCACCCTGGTGTATGGAGGATGTTGTTCAGCTGGAGGGAGTATTGAGTATAGAAGTTTGGAGATCCCGTTACAGTTGGACAAGATCTCCCGGTGGCCCAGCACTTCAACTCCCCCTCCCATTCCCAATCTGACCTTTCTGTCCTGGGCCTCCTCCATTGTCAGAGTGAGGCTCAGCACAAATTGGAGGAACAGAACCTCATATTTCGCTTGGGTAGTTTACACCCATTCCCTCCCCCTTCCCAGTTCTCCCACCAGTCTTACTGTCTCCGACTATATTCTATCTTTGTCCCGCCCCCTCCCCTGACATCAGTCTGAAGAAGGGTCTCGACCCGAAACGTCGCCCATTCCTTCTATCCAGAGACGCTGCCTCACTCGCTGAGTTACTCCAGCATTTTTTGTCTACCCTCGATTCACCAGCATCTGCAGTTCTTTCTCAAACTTTTAGAGTATTGTGTTCAGTATTGCTGACCTTGCGAGAGCAAAGATGTCGTTGGGCTGGAAAGGGTGCAGAGAAGATTTACCAGGATGTTGCCAGGACTCGAGGGCCTCAGCGACAGGGAGAGGTTGAGCAGGGTAGGACTTTATTCCTTGGAGCGCAGGAGGATGAGAGGTGATCTTATAGAAGGGTAGAAAAAATCATGAGGGGAATAGATGGGGCGAATGCAGTCTTACGCAGAGTAGGTGAATCATGAACCAGAGAACAAAGGTTTAAGGTGAGTGGGGAAAGATTTAGTAGGAACCTGAGGGGCACGGTTCGTGTATGGAGCAAACTGCCAGAGGAGGTAGTTGAGGCAGGGACTATAACAATATTTAAAAGACATTTGGATAGGAACATGGATAGAAATTGTTTGGAGGGATATGGGCCAACGTGGGTAGGTGGGACTGTGTAGATGGAGGCATATTGTCGGCATGTTGGGCCGAAGGGCCTGTTTCTATATTGTAAGACTCTGAGATGAGGACAGATTTGTCTACCTGGATGACAGATGGCGCAATGGGCTAAGTGTTCGGCTGGCAACCGGAAGGTAGCCGGTTCGAATCCCGCTTGGAGTGCATACTGTCGTTGTGTCCTTGGGCAAGACACTTCACCCACCTTTGCCAGCGTGTGAATGTGTGTGAATGTGTGTGAATGTGTGTGAGTGATTGGTGGTGGTCGGAGGGGCCGTAGGCGCAGATTAGCAGCCACGCTTCCGTCAGTCTGCCCCAGGGCAGCTGTGGCTACAGAAGTAGCTCACCACCACCGAGTGTGACTGAGGAGTGAATGAATAATGCGATGTAAAGTGCCTTGAGTATTAGAAAGGCGCTATATAAATCCCATCCATTATTATTATTATTATTACCTGAAGCTGCCCAGTGGCTGAGAATACTGAAACATGGCATCGGTGGATTTGGGATGTGAAGAATATTAGCCTCCGCTACATAGAAACATAGAAAATGGGTGCGGGTGTAGGCCATTCGGCCCTTCAAGCCAGCACCACCATTCATGGCTGGTCATCCAAAATCAGTACCCCGTACCTACTTTCTCCCCATATCCCTTGATTCCGTTAGCCCTAAGAGCCAAATCTAACTCTCTCTTGAAAACATCTGAGATAGAACACAGATCATAGGACAGTCCAGCCCAGGCCGACAATGTCTGTGCTGATGTGAACATGATGCCAAGGTCTCTGGGCCTGTACTCACTGGAGCTTAGAAGAATGAGGGGGGGGGGGGACCTCAAGTCAAGTCAAGTTTATTCGTCACATACACATACGAGATGTGCAGTGAAATGAAAAGTGGCAATGCTCGCGGATTGTGCAAAAAAACAAGCAAACTACAAACAGAATGGAACAGAATCACATATTCACATTTTATATATTTGTGGGAAAAAAAGGAAATAAACAGCAATTTAGAAAGACACCACACAACAGTAGAATGGTTCAGTAAAGTTAGTCCCTGGTGAGATTGGAGTTTACAGTCCTAATGGCCTCTGGGAAGAAACTCCTTCTCATCCTCTCTGTTCTCACAGCCTGGCAATGGAGGCGTTTGCCTGACCGTAGCAGCTGGAACAGTCCGTTGCTGGGGTGGAAGGGGTCTCCCATGATCTTGTTGGCTCTGGATTTGCACCTTCTGATGTATAGTTCCTGCAGAGGGGCGAGTGTAGTTCTCTCTTGAAAAGGGCGAACGCACTACTCTCTGCAGAGCCTTCTTGTCCTGGGCAGAGCAGTTCCCAAACCAAATCGTGATGTTTCCGGACAAGATGCTTTCCACAGCCGCTGAGTAGAAGCACTGGAGGATCTTCGGAGACACTCTGAATTTCCTCAATTGCCTGAGGTGGTAAAGGCGCTGCCTTGCCTTACTCACCAGTGCTGCAGCGTGTGATGTCCATGTCAGATCCTCAGAGATGTGGACTCCCAGGTATTTAAAACAGCTCACCCTATCCACAGTATCCCCATTTATCCTCAATGGTGTGTACATCCTCGGATGATGTGCCCTCCTAAAGTCCACGATCAGCTCCTTAGTTTTTTTAATGTTCAAGAGGAGGCTGTTGTCCTGACACCAGAGTGCCAGATCAGCCACCTCCTCCCGGTAGGCCTTCTCATCGTTGTCTGAGATCAGGCCCACCACCACAGTGTCATCAGCAAACTTGATTATAGAGTTGGAGCTGAACCTGGCCACACAGTCATGTGAAATATATAGAACAGTGAAAGGCCTGGATAGAGTGGATGTGGAGAGGATGTTTCCACTAGTGGGAGAGTCTAGGACCAGAGGTCACAGCCTCAGAATTAAAGGACGTTCTTTTAGGAAGGAGGTGAGGAGGAACCTCTTTAGTCAGAGGGTGGTGAATCTGTGGAATTCTTTGCCACAGAAGGCTGTGGAGGCCAAGTCAGTGGATATGTTTAAGGTCGAGATAGATAGATTCTTGATTAGTACGGGTGTCAGGGGTTATGGGGGGAAGGCAGGAGAATGGGGTTGAGAGGGAAAGATAGGTAATAATAATAATAATAATGGATGGGATTTATATAGCGCCTTTCTAATACTCAAGGCGCTTTACATCGCATTATTCATTCACTCCTCAGTCACACCCGGTGGTGGTGAGCTACTTCTGTAGCCACAGCTGCCCTGGGGCAGACTGACGGAAGCGTGGCTGCTAATCTGCGCCTACGGCCCCTCCGACCACCACCAATCACTCACACACATTCACACACATTCACATACACATTCACACACACATTCACACGCAGGCAAAGATCAGCTATGATAGAATGGCGGAATAGACCTGATGGGCCGAATGGCCTCATTATGTTGCCATATCATGAAATGCTGGAGTAACTCAGCGGGTCAGGCAGCATCTCAGGCAAAAGGAATAGGCGACGTTTTGAGTCGGAATCCTTCTCCAGACTGCTCTAAAGCACCTAAACCTTCAGACTAGCTGAACGTATTTTTGTCAGTGCATCTTGAATTATTCCAACAGTGGATTGTCTTTGATACCAGTCAAATTGTTGCAAGAATTCTCAGACTATAAAGGAAGGCACGATGTGAACATGAATTTGAATGATTGGACTGACTAATGATAACACGTGAACTCTGCCAGACATGCGTTTAACACAAGCTAGTGCAGCGCAGAGCTGACAATAGATCAACTTTGGCTCCAATATCAATTCTTTCCAAGGAGTGAACGCGCGGGGCAGATTGTCTCGGCTCCCAAGTGCTGCTGACGCTGCAAACAACACACCTCATTTAACTCAAACTATGCTAAAGCACAGCAGTGCATGGAAAAGCTTCAGAAGGACGTAACTCGGAGCAGAAGACAGCCCATTGCTCTCTGGATGTGGAGAGGATGTTTCCACTAGTGGGAGGGTCTACTCCGCCATTTCAATCACGGCCGATCTATCTCCCCCTCCTAACCCCATTCTCCTGCCTTCTCCCCGTAACCCCCGACACCTTATCCCTGTGACCCCATGGGTTTCCTCCCACATTCTAAAGACGTACGGTTTGTACGGTAATTGGCTTCTGTAAATTGCCCCTAGTGTGTGTCAGGAGTGTGTGTCAAGATCCCTCTGTTTGGAGTTTGCACGTTAATAAGTTCACGGTGGCGCAGCAGTAGAGTTGCTGCCTTACAGCAAATGCAGCGCCAGAGACCGGGGTTCGATCCTGACTACGGATGCTGTCTGTATGGAGTTTGTACGTTCTCCCCGTGACCTGCGTGGGATTTCTCCGGGTGCTCCGGTTTCCTCCCACACTCCAAAGACGCGCAGGTTTGTCAGTTAATTGGCTTTGGTAACAAATTTAAATTGTCCCTAGTGTGTGTAGGATAGCGCTAGTGTGCGGGGATCGCTGGTCGGCGCGGACACGGTGGGCCGAAGGGCCTGTTTCTGCTCTGTATCTCTAAAATATTGTCGAAAAGTCAAACTCCAGTTCAGTATCTGGAGCAAATGGGAAGGTAGAGTGCAGAATATACTTGATGAGCAAAATAACTTGAGTAGGAAGGAACTGTAGATGCTGGAGTAACTCAGCGGGTCAGGCAGCATCTGTGGAGAACATGGATAGGTGACGTTTCACAGAGTGCTGGAGTAACTCAGCGGGTCAGGCAGCATCTGTGGAGAACATGGATAGGTGACGTTTCACAGAGTGCTGGAGTAACTCAGCGGGTCAGGCAGCATCTGTGGAGAACATGGATAGGTGACGTTTCACAGAGTGCTGGAGTAACTCAGCGGGTCAGGCAGCATCTGTGGAGAACACGGATAGGTGACGTTTCACAGAATGCTGGAGTAACTCAGCGGGTCAGGCAGCATCTGTGGAGCGAAGGAAATGGGCAACCTTTTGGGCCGAAACCCTGAAGGAAATAGGCAACGTTTCGGGCCGAAACCCGGAAGGGTTTCGGGCCGAAACGTTGCCTATTTCCTTCGCTCCATAGATGCTGCCGGAACATGGATAGGTGACGTTTCACAGAGTGCTGGAGTAACTCAGCGGGTCAGGCAGCATCTGTGGAGAACATGGATAGGTGACGTTTCACAGAGTGCTGGAGTAACTCAGCGGGTCAGGCAGCATCTTTGGAGAAAAATAATAGGTGACGTTTCGGGTCAAAATCAGCATCTGTGATTCCTTCCTGCACATAACTTTAGAAAGGAGATGAGGAATTTCTTTAGTCAGAGTGTGGTGAATCTGTGGCCAGGTCATTGGATATTTTGAAGGTGTAAATTGACAGATTCTTGATCAGTGCGGGTGTCAGGGGTTACGGGGAGAAGGCAGGAGAATGGGGTTAGGAGGGAGAGATAGATCAGCCATGATTGAATGGCGGAGTAGACTCGATGGGCCGAATGGCCACATTCTGCGGATGGAACGTGAACCAGTCTGAAGAAGTGTCCGCTATCCATGTTCTCCGGAGACGCTGTCTGGAGTTACTCCAGCATTTTGTGTCTTTTTTTTTGCAAACCTGCGTCTGCGCATCCTGGTGCCTGCGTTGGAGTGATACTGAGCTGTGAGGGTTGACTGGCTGGCATGTGTAGGAGTAGAAATAACAGTAATTTGATTTCTCTGGGCGGCGAGGCCATGTCTTTCAGTTGCTGCATTATTTGTCTGCTTTCTGGCCAGCAGCCATTTTGTCGAACACTTTTTTTTGCTACTGTGATTATTTCTGCCTACACCTCTGTGTAGTCAAGGTAACTGATAAGAGCTCTCTGCCTTCTGGCATTGATTCAGGTTGAGAGACTGGTCAGAGGCTGCCAACCATATTTTGTACGATACAGTCTGGCCTGATGTGTGTGTGTGTGTGTGTGTGTGCGCTATGTATATGTATATCTGGACCCGAAACGTCACCTATTCATTCGCTCCATAGATGTTGCCTCACCCGCTGAGTTTCTCCAGCATTTTTGTCTACCTTTGATTTTTCCAACATCTGCAGTTCTTTCTTAAACGTGCTTATCCATTTGATGTTTGCAGCAATAGTATTTTGCTCGCCAAGAGATTTCTTCAGAGCCGTTGAAGGAAGGAACTGCAGATGTTGGTTTAAACCGAAGATAGACACGAAAAGCTGGAGTAACTTAGCGGGCCAGGCAACATCTCTGGAGAGAAGGAATGAGCGACGTTTCGGGTCGAGACCCTTCTTCACCCATTCCTTCTCTCCAGAGATGCTGCCTGTCCCGCTGAGTTACTCTAGCATTTTGTGTCTATCTTCGATTTCTTCAGAACCGCACCTATGAAAAGTAAAAAAGATTTGAGAGTGGAGTGCTTGCTAACTATGGGGGAGATGGTTCAAATGAGGCAGGTATCAGGAGAAGTCTACAGGCACTAATTACCGACACAGCCTGGAGATTGAAAGAGGCAAACTCAAAGGCGAAGATAAATTCATTGAGTAAGCATTTTATAGGCTACAAAATGTGCATTTAAATTGCTCAGAGATGGTGCCTACAACTTTCAAACCGGCATGTTGTGGAAAATTGCACTTTCTCATGAGCAGGTTTTTAAACATTTATCACTGGTAATAGACATAAAATGCTGGAGTAACTCAGCGGGACAGGCAGCATCCGGGGAGAGAAGGAAAGGTGACGTTTCGGGTTGAGACCCTTCTTCAGACTGAGAGTCAGGCGAGAGGGAGACATAGAGATATGGAAGGGCAAAAACAGGAAGGCAGATTATTATCTAAATGGAGTCAAGTTGGGAAAAGGGGAAGTACAACGGGATCTGGCGGTCCTTGTTCATCAGTCAATGAAAGTAAGCATGCAGGTACAGCAGGCAGTGAAGAAAGCGAATAGCATGTTGGCCTTCATAACAAGAGGAGTTGAGTATTGGAGCAGAGAGGTCTTTCTGCAGTTGAACAGAGCCCTAGTGAGACCACACATGGAGTATTGTGTGCAGTTTTGGTCTCCCAATTTGAGGAAGGACATTCTTGCTATTGAAGGAGTGCAGCGTAGGTTTACAAGGTTAATTCCCGGCATGGCAGGACTGTCATATGTTGATAGAATGGAGCGGCTGGACATACACTCTGGAGTTTAGAAGGATGAGAGGGTATCTTATTGAAACATATAAATTATTAAGGGTTTGGACATGCTAGAGGCGGGAAACATGTTTCCGATGTTGGGGGAGTCCAGAACCAGGGGCCACAGTTTAAGAATAAGGGGTAAGCCATTTGGAACAGAGATGAGGAAAAACTTTTTCACACAGAGAGTTGTGAGTCTGTGGAATTCTCTGCCTCAGAGGGTGGTGGAGGCCAGTTCTCTGGATGCTTTCAAGAGAGAGTTAGACAGAGCTCTTAAAGATAGTGGAGTCAGGGGATATGGGGAGAAGGCAGGAACGGGGTACTGATTGTGGATGATCAGCCGTGATCACATTGAATGGCGGTGCTGGCTCGAGGGGCCGAATGGCCTATTCCTGCACCTATTGTCTATTGGTAAGGTGTGAAAATGAGAGATCAAAGCAGACGATGATCAGGGAAAATGTAGAATGGTTCATTATTAACGGAGGGAAGGTGCCAAGGAGGCATACATCAATCAGAGAATGAATCAGGAGGACAGTGAAACTAGTGGGAGAACTGGGAAGGGGGAGGAATGAAGAGAGAGGGAAAGCAAGGGTTACTTGAAGTTGGAGAAGTCAACGTTCATACCGCTGGGGTGTAAGCTACCCAAGCAAAATATGAAGTGCTGTTCCTCCACTTTGCGCTGGGCCTCACTCTGACAGTGGAGGAGGCCCAGGACAGAATGGTCAGTGTGGGAATGGGAGGGTGGGTTAGTCTTTAGCACTGGTGGCTGAATTAAATTGCAAACTGGATTGGGAGATAATGAGCCAGAATGCAGTGGTTGTATATCGAGACGACCACTGTCTGATAATGTGTAGAAGGAACTGCAGATGCTGGTTTAAACCAAAGATAGACACAAAATGCTGGAGTAACTCAGCGGGACAGGCAGCATCTCTGGAGAAAAGGACTGGGTGACGATTCAGGTCTGAAAAAGGGTCTCGACCTGAAACGTCATCTATTCCTTCTCTCCAGAGATGCTGCCTGAGTTACTCCAGCTTTTTGTGTCTATCTTCTGTGTAAACCAGCATCTGCAGTTCCTTCCTGCACATTAAGTCCAACACTATGGCACACTGAGACACAGGCAGATAGATATACAAGGGCCAAGCTTCACTTTAAACATCATCTTAAGGGATCAAAGAGCAAACAAGTTAGACCATGAGACATGGGAGCAGAATTAGGCCATTCATCATGGGTGATAAGTTTGCCCACCATCGAAGGGATCAAAAAGACAGCCAGCATCATCAGAGACCCAAAGATAGACACAAAATGCTGGAGTAACTCAGCGGGACAGGCAGCATCTCTGGAGAGAAGGAATGGGTGACGCTTTGGGTGGAGACTCTTCTTCAGACCTTTTGTCAGAGACCCACACCACCCTGCCTGATAGTTGCGTTCACACATATTTCCTTATCGCTGGGATATGTTGCCCAATCTTGCGGGTACTGGGAAGTCGTTCCTTTCTCCAGCTCCCCAGTTGTTGGCTGGGTTGTCGGGGCGTGCCGTCACGAGTCCAGTACTCTGTGTTCCTGTGTAGAATCTGAAGAATCCACAGCTGTGGCCTGAGAGAGCTGATGCCCAGTTACACCACGTTACTTGGTTCTGAGCTGCCACTGTGAGGCTGGCAGTGTGAATGTGCCATCGTGGGTGGGTGGGTGGGGGGTGAATGGTGACTCCACATGTTTCTGCTGCTCGAGTTGAGTTGAGCCCACCCAGTCAGCGCCAACCAGCGATCTCCGCACATCCTGCACGCACCAGGGACAACTTACAATTTTACCGAAGCCAATTAACCCACAAACCTGCACGTCTTTGGAGTGTAGGAGGAAACCGGAGCACCCGGAGAAATCCCACGTGGTCATGGGGAGAACGTGTAAACTCTGTGCAGGCAGGTCCCGAAGTCAGGATCGAACCGGGGACTTTGGTGCTGTGAGGCGATAACTCTACCGCTGCGCCACCGTGCTGCCCCACAGTTGGGGGTCCAGGGAACAGGTCCATGGACGGACGATGTCACCTCTCGTTGTTATCGTTGACCTTCGATTACCCACCATTAATTAGTCGGACTGATATTATGCAAATTAGATGCAGACTGTCAGGATAAGGCGATGTCTTAAAATGATTCGTTTAGACTAATACCTCGGAAAATTAAAACTAATGGCTGTTTAGACATTTATTTTCTTTCTCTTTTATTATACGTTGCATATAATTATACACAAGAGTCTTCTCAATGGTTGGATAATGGAACTGGCAAATAATTGACAGTCCTCAGTTTGGTTCTTCCTCACGGAGATGAAGGCACTTCGGCCAAAGAGCGATACAGCACAGAAACAAGCCCTTCGGCCCAACTTGCCCACACCGGCCGACATGTCCCAGCTACACTAGTCCCCACCAGCCCGCACTTGGTCCATATCCCTCCATGTACCTGTCTAAAGGCTTCTTAAATGTTGGGATAGTCCCAGCCTCAGCTACCTCCTCTGGCAACTCGTTCCATACACCCACCACCCTTTGTGTGAAAAAGTTACCCCTCAGATTCCTATTAAATCTTCCCCCCCTCACCTTAAACCTATGTCCTCTGATTCTCGATTCACCTACCCTGGGCAAAGTACTCTGTGCGTAGAAACATAGAAAATAGGAGCAGGAGGAGGCCATTCGAGCCAGCACCGCCATTCAATATGATCATGGCTGATGATCCTAAATCAGTGCCCCGTTCCAGCGTTTTCCCCATTTCCGTTGATTCCGTTAGTCCTAAGAGCTCAATCACACTCTCTCTTGAAAACATCCAGTGAATTGGCCTCCATTGCCTCCTGTGGTGGAGAATTCCGCAGATTCACAACTCTCTGGGTGAAAACCCGGAGAACCTATTCCACTCATGATTTTATACGTCGAACAATATGTCCCACCTACACTGGTCCCACCTGCCTGGGTTTGGCCCATATCTCTCTACACCTGTCCTATCCATGTACCTGTGTAAATGTCACCTGTGGAGCGACACTGCCAAATACTGCTCTCCCCACACTGACCATCATAGTAACTTCAACCTTCTTCCATCTCCCTTCACACACCCGAGGTGGTGTTTGCAATCTGCCAGGTGTGTGGGTGACCTGGGTTCCGGCACATTCTCCAGAACTGGTTTGACAAAGTCGAAGCCTCTGCAGATTGTAGAGTTAGATATGTCGGTGCTTGCGTACGTAACATGCCAAAAAGTGAAAGGCCTGGATAGAGTGGACGTGGAGAGGATGTTTCCATTTTAGTGGGAGAGTCTAGGACTAGAGGCTACAGCCGGGGAATCTTCGAGAGAGAGGACTCAGGAGGGAACCCAGAGACAAACACAAAGTGCCGGAGTTACTCAGCGGGACGGGCAGCATCTCTGGAGAGAAGGAATGGGTGACGTTTCGGGTCACCTGAAACGTCACCCATTCCTTCTCTCCAGAGATGGCTGCCTGTCCTGCTGAGTTACTCCAGTGACTTCAGACTAGCGCCGCCCCCCCCCCCCATGCTGGGTCCCCCTCAGTTCTCCCTGTGATGGGGGGGGGGGGGGTGGGGGTCGGAGCACACGTGGTGTATTTGATGAATCAGATGCTCAGGCCAGCTACAGGAACACGGAGAGCTTTCACACTCCTCGCTCAATGGCGCCAAATTCTTTCCAACCAACAGCAAAGAGGGTTATGAAGGAAATTCATTGTTGGGGTTGAGGAATGTGGCACCCAGTTGGCACCTGGCAAAGTCCCCCAAACACAAAGCACAGCGAGCGCAGGTCGTCAGAGTTTATGGAGCCCGCTGAAGTACCTCTTATTTAAGTAGAAGAATAGCACGTCGTTCATTCACAGACTGGGTCCACCAAGATGCAGCTCTCAACTGTACAACTCCTCCCCTTCTGTGGGGTACACGAACCCGCCTTCCCCTCCCCAGTCCTGCACTTTCCACTCGTCACGCACGAGGCCACGGACGCCAACAGGATCAACAAGCTCATGAGAAGGCTGGCTCCGTCCTGGGGGTGGAGTTGGATACACGGGAGGTTGGTCTTGGAGGGGAGAATGCTCCTCAAACTGCGGAGCATCCTGGACAATACAGCTCACCCCTCCATGACACACTGGTCAACCTGAGGAGCACCTTCAGCAACAGACTGGTTCCACCAAGATGCAGCACAGAACGCCACAGGAGATCCTTCTTCCCTGTGGCTATCAAAGCGTACAACTCCTCCCCCTTCTGTCGTGGGTAGACTGAGACTGACTCCCCCACCCCCCTCCACCAAATCTTTGCACATCCCCAATCCTGGACTGTCCACTTGTCACTTTAATTTAATGTTTCATGTATCTTGTTGTGTTGTTGTTGGCAGATCAATTTCCCTCCTGGGATAAATAAAGTTCTATCGTAACATATCGCACGGGATGGAGGTCAGGATTGGCGCATGCGGCTCCGCAGTGGGACGTCCGCTGACTGGTCAGCACCACCCCCCCCCCCCCCCCCCACCCAAGATGGAAATGTCAAAGACTAGAGGGCATAGCTTTACGGTGAGAGGGGCCAAGTTTAAAGAAGGTATACGAGGCAAGTTTTCTATTCACACAGAGGGTGGTGGGTGCCTGGAACGTGCTGCCAGGGGTGGGGGTGGAGGCAGATACGATGGTGGTGTTTAAGTGCTTTTGGATAGGCACATGGATATGCAGGGAATGGAGGGATATGGATCACGTGCAGGCAGTGGAGATTAGTTTAACTTGGCTTCATGTTCGGCACGGACTTTGTGGGCCGAAGGGCCTCTTCCTGTGCTGTACTGTTCTACGTTCAATGTAATCTACAACCTTCTGACGCCAAGGGTGACGACCCTACAATTTTACCCATGACAATGTTCGACCTCACCACAATGATCTTTCTAATCGCATCTCATTTCTAGAGCTAATACATCAGTTTCAGTTTTAGTTTATTGTCGCGTGTACAGAGGTACAGTGAAAAGCTTTAGTTGCCTGCTATCCAGTCAGCGTGCTAACCAGTTAGCGGAAAGACAATACATGATTACAATCGAGCCGTCCACAGTGTACAGATACAGGATAAAGGGATTAACGTTTAAGGGCCTGTCCTACGTGGCGAATTTTTTTCGGCGACTGCCGGCGTCATATCATGGTCGACAAAAGATTTTGAACATTTAAAGTCGGATTATAGATAGTCCGAGGGTCTCCAATGAGGTAGCTGGGAAGTCAGGACTTCGCTCTAGTTGGTGAGAGGACGGTTCAGTTGCAATCTCGGTTCATACGCTTTGTTTGCCTGCTATTCAGTCAACTGAATAGAAGATAGAAAAGTACTGCATCAGAACAGGCCTTTCGGCCCGCAAGGTCCCGGCTGAGGCTGAGGCTGAGGCTGAGGCTGCAGCTGCTGGGGTGACTGTTGGCAGCTGTGAGAAATACCACAATACCTTGCCAGTTGGAGGTTTCTGGCTTTGACAACTTTGCTCTCTAAACATCAGTCAATGTCGAGCTGTTTAAACTGCATTAAGGAGACTAACGTCAACGACTTTATGAGAATGATCCCGGAATGATACTCAACCTGTGATGAGTGTTTGTCAGCACTGGGCCTGTACTCGCTGGAGTTTAGAAGAATGAGGGGGGACCTCAGTGAAACTTACCGAATAGTGAAAGGCCTGGATAGAGTGGATGTGGAGAGGATGTTTCCACTATAATAGACAATAGGTGCAGGAGTAGGCCATTCGGGCCTTTGAGCCAGCACCGCCAATCAATATGATCATGGCTGATCATCCACAATCAGTACCGCCACTAATGGGAGAGTCTATGACCAGAGGTCACAGCCTCAGAATTAAAGGACGTACCTTTAGGAAGGAGAGGAGGAGGAATTTCTTTAGCCAGAGGGTGGTGAATCTGTGAAATTCATTGCCACAGAAGGCTGTAGTGGCCACGTCAGTGGATATTTTTAAGGCAGAGATTGATGGATTCTTGATTAGCTCGGGTGTCAGGGGTTATGGGGAGAAGGCAGGAGAATGGGGTTGAGAGGGAGAGATAGATCAGCCATGATTGAATGGCGGAGTAGACTTGATGGGCCGAATGGCCTAATTCTGCTTCTATCACATGAAGATGATTTAAAGGGCAAGAAAGCAACAAAGACGAATTTCTCAGACATGAGATGTAATTCTGGACCATATCAGAAGGTTGACACTGTGTAGTGGAACGCCACGCACAACTGTAGCGGCATTTTGGGATAGCTGATTCAGTGAACCTTATCTTTTGATTGTGTCCAGTTATCTCATTTTGTTCCGTCTAGTCCTGAATAATGTTAATAATCATGAATAATAACAATGAAATGATCGGTTCAGCTTTACGTTCAGGAGAAGATGTTTAATAAACTGAAGGGTCCTCTCTGGTAGATAGGAGCTTGCCCTGACGGTGATGTTTGCTCTGAGCTGTGGCCCACTATCGGTTCTGCAGCGGTCTGGGGAAAGTGGGCAGGGATTAGTTCAGTATGGTGCCTGCTTGTTATTGGTCTATCCTTCTCACTCAAGCAACAAGGTGGCATATTGGTGGAGTTGCAGCCTCACAGCACCAGAGTCCCAGGTTCGATCCTGACCTCCAGTGTTGTCTGTGTAGAGTTTGCACCTTCTACCGTGACCGCTCCGGTTTCCTCCCACATCCCAAAGACGTGCGGGTTTGTAGGTTAATCAGCCCTCTGTAAATTTCCCCTGGTGTGTAGGGAGTGGATGAGAAAGTGGGATAACATAGAACTAGTGTAAACGGGTGATCGATGGTCGGCATGGACTCGGTGGGCCGAAGGGCCTGTTTCCGTGCTGTATCTCTAAAGTAAACTGACACCAACTCTGTATGTGTGTGTGAGTGTGTGTGTGTGAGTGTCTGTGTGTCTTTGTGTGTGTGTGTGTGTGTGTGTGTGTGTGTGTCTTTGTGTGTCTTTGGTTGTCTTTATGTGAGTGTGTGTGTGTGAGTGCCTGTGTGTCTTTGTGTGTGTGTCTTTGAGTGTGTGTCTTTGAGTGTGTGTTTGTGTGAGTGTAAGTGTGTCTTTGTGTGTCTTTGTGTGTGTGTGTGTGTGTGTGTGTGAGTGTGTGTGTGTGTGAGTGTCTGTGTGTCTTTGTGTGTGTGTGTGTGTGTCTTTGAGTGTAAGTGTGTGTGTGAGTTTGTGTGTGTGTGTGAGTGTGTGTGTGTGAGTGTGTGTGTCTTTGTGTGTGTGTGTGTGAGTGTGTCTTTGAGTGTGAGTGTGTGTGTGTGAGTATGTGACTGAGTGTGTGTATGTGACTGTGTGAGTATGTGACCGTGTGCGTGAGTGTGTGTGAGTGTGTCTTTGTGTGTGTGTGTGTGTGAGTGTGTGTGTCTTTGAGTGTGTGTCTTTGAGTGTGTGTTTGTGTGAGTGTAAGTGTGTCTTTGTGTGTGTGTGTCTTTGAGTGTGTGTCTGTGAGTGTGTGTGTGTGTGAGTGTGTGTGTGTTTGAGTGTGTGTGTGTCTTTGAGTGTGACCATGTGTGTGAGTATGTGACTGAGTGTGTGTATGTGACTGTGTGTGTGAGTATGTGACCGTGTGTGTGTGAGTGTGTCTGATTTTTTTCGGACCCCAGTTTGAAAAGCACAACTAGTTGTACAGAGTTGTACCTTGAAACTGTGAGAGTGAGACCACTTCAGTGTGTTTCACACATGAATCTAATTAACAGCATTAATGAGGAGATTGCAAAGTGCAGCAACAGTACAGGAGGGGCCTTCCTGCAAAGCCTGCATTTCCGTAGCGCCATTCACCAGTGGAATGGGTCCAAGAGTTGAGCCGTTGGGTGGACGGGCACTGGACTGGAACGTTCCCTCCAGCCTGGGAGTTGTTCGGTGCAAACTGGCAACTTCCCTCCTCACTGCCCCCAAGAGTGAAGGAGCTGAGCTGAGCCTTCCCAAGGCGTTGTGGGCCTATTATGAATGAATAAGTCTATTGGCCAAGTATTCACATACAAGGAATTTGCCTTGGTGCTCCGTCCGCAAGTGACAACATGACATACAGTGACAGTTAGGAATGACACATAAAACATTAAACATTAATAATAAAACATTATTGATTAAACATGCTAATTAAATAAAATACAGAGCAAAAGGAGGCTACAGATTTTTGGTTATTGAGTAGAGCAACTACTCATGGATAAAAGCTGTTTTTATGTCCGGCTGTGGCAGCTTTGACAGTCCGGAGTCGCCTTCCAGGGGAAGTGATTCAAAGAGTTTGTGGCAGGGTGAGAGGGGTCAGAGATGATCTTACCCGCTCGCTTCCTGGCCCTTGCAGTGTACAGTTCGTCAATGGAGGGAAGGTTGCAGCCAATAACCTTCTCAGTTGATCGGACGATTCGCTGCAGCCTCCGGGTGTCGTGCTTGGTGGCTGAGCCAAACAGACCATGATGGAGAAGGTGAGGACAGACTCTACAATGGCCGTGTAGAATTGGACCATCATTGCCTGTGGCAGATGTGCTTCCTCAGCTGCTGCAGGAAGTACATCCTCTGTTAGGCCTTTTTGACTCGCTGTAACTTAACAAAACTCAACGTAACACCAGTGAAGCGAGATGCCCACTGATAAACTGCATCTACACTGTCGGTTTTTACAACATGTGCTTATTAACATGTCGTTTTTTAACTTTAGTTTAGTGTAGAGATACGGTGCGGAAACAGGCCCTTCGGCCCACCGGTCCGTGCTGGCCTGCGATCCCTGCACACTAACACTATCCTACATTTTTACAATTACAGCATACCAAGCTAATTAGCCTACAAACCTCTACATCTTTGGAGTGCGGGAGGAAACCGGAGCACCCGGAGAAAACCCACGCAGGTCACGGGGAGAACGTACAAACTCCGTACAAACATGTTCCCGATGTTGGGGGAGTTGGGGGAACCAGGGGCCACAGTTTAAGAATAAGGAGCAAGCCACTTAGAACGGAGACGAGGAAACACTTTTTCTCCACAGAGAGTGGTGAGTCTGTGGAATTCTCTGCCTCAGAGGGCGGTGGAGGCAGGTTCTCTGGATGCTTTCAAGGGAGAGCTGGATAGGGCTCTTAAAATAGCGGAGTCAGGGATATGGGGAGAAGGCAGGAACGGGGTACTGATTGGGGATGATCAGCCATGATCACATTGAATGGCGGTGCTGGCTCGAAGGGCCAAATGGCCTACTCCTGCACCTATTGTCTATTGTCTATTGTAGGTAGCTGATTATTAGAGTTAGTTATTGTCCTGAGCATAAGTTTGTATAAGCAGTTTAGTTATAACTGTGGCTTTGGGCTTGGCTCTCCTGGTTGGGCCTTATACTGGTGTTACAGCACAAGTACTTAGTGTTTTAATTGTATTCAGTTGCAACAGAAGGAACTGCAGATACTGGAATCTTGAGTAGAATCTGGAGGGCATTGGGTATTTACGGTGGTGGTTGACATTAGTGATAGGAACAGAATAAAGCCATTCGGCCCATCAAGTCTGCTCTGCAAGTAGACAAAAATGCTGGAGAAACTCAGGGGCGAGGCAGCATCTATGGAGCGAAGGAATAGGTGACATTTCGTGTCGAGAACCTTCTTCAGACTGATGAAAAGTCTACTCCGCCATTCAGTCCTGGCTGATCTATCTCACCCTCTCAACCCATTCAGTCCTGCCTTCTCCCCATAACCCCTGACACCATTGACTTGGCCTCCACAACCGTCTGTTCTTGATTAGTACGGGTGTCAGGGTTATGGGGAGAAGGCAAGAGAATGGGGTTGAGGGAGAGAGATAGTTCTACCTTACCCTGAGATCTGAGACAGCATAAGGTTCCATTACCTGGATTGTTTTGGTAGCAGCCTAGACAGGCCCGTCATGGTGGAGCAGCGGTAGAGTTGCTGCCTCACAGCGCCAGAGACACGGGTTCGATCCTGACCACGGGTGCTGTCTGTACGGAGTTTGTGCATTCTAACTGTGACCGGGTGAGATTTCTCCGGGTGCTCCGGTTTCCTCCCACACTATAAAGACTACATGTATAGGTGTTATAGGTTAATGTTAGGGATCGCTGGTCAGCGTGGACTCGGTCAGACAAAGGGCCTGTTTCCGCGCTGTATCTCTAAAGTCTGGTCTAAAACAAGCAAAGGGGACGCTAAACTAAGAAAACCTCCACCTCGTCCAGAGGACCATAAAAAGAATACAAGGTAGACAAAAGTGCTGGAGAAACTCAGCAGGTGCAGCAGCATCTATGGAGCGAAGGAAATAGGCAACGTTTCGGGCTGAAACCCTTCATCAGACTGAACCTACTGAGTTACCTTCGATTTTCCAGCATCAGCAGTTCCTTCTTAAAAGGAATACATTTGGTCTAATAAATGCCTTTTATTTTTAGGGAAAAAAGACATCCATCTATTTGTCGAAGTTTGAGCTGTGTTTTTGAAAGGCTATTAAGTAGTGTTGGGAAAGCCTGCAGATGTTGACAGGTATTGTTGAATTGATTCGATTTTTTTGATGTGCGCTGGTTTTAAAATACGGTCTATTAGACTAAAAAAGGTAACACAAACTCTCTCGTACACCAGAGCAGGCATTGCCGAACAAATTTGCTTATAAATATTTCAAGCCCTGCTGAAGAAAGGTTTTGGGTTTTATTGTCTGCTGTAGAAAGAGATTTTTGAATTCTCCACTAAATTATTGACAGTGAAATATTGCCCTGTACAGAAATTGGCCCGCGCGATATTAGTGTGTATTTTTAAATGAGGCCTACGAGACAGAGGAGGTAACAAATACATAGATTATACATTAATAATGAATGCAATTGTATTTTACACATCTGTACATTGAAATCCTTTTATCAGATGGCTTGTCACAACAGATTTCACTAAATCAGGGATTTTTTCCCACATCTTGCTGATTCAGCATAAATGACTGACGTTTTGATAAAAGATGGTGGCAGCTTCCCAGTTGAAGTGATGATACAACGGGAGATTGTTGTGGTTCTGTCTGATTTAAAGAGTTGATTTGGCGACAGCGATCCTAAAAGCATTGTTGGCCTGCTCGCCTCCAGAGAGAGGTCTCCTGCTTGGTGGCTTGAACCTGCCATCGTTTGCATCTCCTCTGTGTGTTGTCTTTAGGTCTACAGTTTAGAGATACAGCATAGAAGCGGGCCCTTCGGCCCACCGGGTCCCTACCGATCAGCGATCTCCGCACACTATCCTACACATTATACCATTCACAAATTGCAAATTGTCAATAGACAATAGGTGCATTTGTAGGCCATTCGGCCCTTCGAGCCAGCACCGCCATTCAATGTGATCATGGCTGGTCATCCACAATCAGTACCCCGTTCCTGCCTTCTCTCCATATCCCCTGACTCCACTATCTTTAAGAGCCCTATCTAACTCTCTCTGAAAGTATCCAGAGAACCGGCCTCCACAGAATTCCACAGTCCCTAGTGTGCGTTCGGTAGTGTAAGTGTGTGGGGATCGCTGGTCAGAACAGACTCGGTGGGCCTGAAGGGCCTGTTTCCGCTCTGTATCTCTAAACTAAACTAAACTCCAGTGTGATTTTTATTTTTTTGAATGCATGAATTGCCTGTAAAAGCTGTTTTGTGCAGATTAAATCAGGCAGACAATTGTTTCCTGATCAATTAGTGACCTTGGGAAATCAGCTCGGGTGCAGTTGCCACTGCAGAGTGTGGCCTTTCCTCTTCCTCGTGTTGTTATCAATGAGCAGAAAACAACAAACAAAATGCTGGAGCAACTCAGCGGGACAGGCAGACTCTCTGGAGAGAAGGAATGGGTGACGTATCAGGTCGAGACCCTTCTTCAGAAGAAGTGCCCGATGAAAGGGTCTCAACACGAACCGTCACCCATTCCTCCTCCCAAAGATGCTGCCTGCCCGCTGAGTTCCTCCAGCATTTTGTGTCTACCTTTGAAAGGTGGGGGGGGGGGGGGGGGGGGGGGGGGGGTGGTGACAGGGACCTCGTGTCCTTGTTGGGGAACCCTGAATATTAACTGAAAGATGCAGCACAAATAATGTTGAAATAGATATTGGCGAGGTTAGATTGGTGTGGGGAGGGGGGGGGGGGGGGGAATCAAGTGCATGTCTGTTCCTCTCTGCTTGTGATTGAGCTGAGTGTGCATGGAGCACTTTCATAAACTGCCGCTAATTATTTCTTGCTTAAAAATGTTCCCAATATATCTTCGCGGAGTGTGTGGAGAAACACAGTTCCATTGTTCGAGGTGAAAGGGATCTGCAGATTGTCCAATTTAAATCTGGCTGCTATTCCAAGCCAGGGCAGTGTCACCTTTCAAAGAGAGCAGGACAGTGTGTGATTTACTGACGCAGAGACAACTCCTACACCAGTGGGCTGGTTTATACATCAAATGGAACTTGACATCTCGCCCTCAGTGGCTGAACACATGATATTCAGTTTAGTTTATTGTCACGTGTACCGAGGTACAGTGAAAAGCTTTTGTTGTGCGCTAACCAGTCAGTGGAAAGACAATACATGATTACAATCGAGACATTCACAGTGTACAGATACAGGATAAGGGAATACAAAAATGCTGGAGAAACTCAGCGGGTGCAGCAGCATCTATGGAGCGAAGGAAATAGGTAACGTTTCGGGCCGAAACCCTTCATCAGTCTGAAGAAGGGTTTCGGCCCGAAACGTTACCTATTTCCTTCGCTCCATAGATGCTGCTGCACCCGCTGAGTTTCTCCAGCATTTTTGTGTACCTTCGATTTTCCAGCATCTGCAGTTCCTTCTTTAACAGGATAAGGGAATAATGTTTAGTGCAAGGTAAAGCCAGCAAAGTCCGGTCATGGATAGTCCGAGGGTCACCAATGAGTTCAGCACTGCTCTCTGGTTGTGGTAGGATGGTTCAGTTGCCTGATAACAGCTGGGAAGAGACTGTCCCTGAATCTGGAGGTGTGCGTTTTCACACTTCTGTACCTCTTGCCCGATGGGAGAGGGGAGAAGAGGGGAGTGGCCAGGGTGAGACTAGTCCTTGATTATGCTGCTGGCCTTGCCGAGGCAGCGTGAGATGTACACAATAGACGATAGACAATAGGTGCAGGAGTAGGCCATTCAGCCCTTCGAGCCAGCACCGCCATTTAATGTGATCATGGCTGATCATCCCCAATCAGTACCCCGTTCCTGCCTTCTCCCCATACCCCCTGACTCCGCTATTTTTAAGAGCCCTATCTAGCTCTCTCTTGAAAGCATCCAGAGAACCCGCCTCCACTGCCCTCTGAGGCAGAGAATTCCACAGACTCACCACTCCCTGTGAGATAAAGTGTTTCCTCGTCTCCATTCTAAATGGCTTACTGCTTAATGTAGATTAGTGTAGATGGAGTCAGGTTGGTTTGTGTGACGGTCTGGGCTGCGTCCACAACTCTCTGCGATTAGCATTCTGTGGGGCTGGGTCGTCAGAGCCAAATGACTGCAATGGTGCACAAATCCAAATTGGGTTTGATAATGAGTGGCTGCAGAGACAAGGACACGCTGGCGCTCTGTGGAGTGTTGACCAGCAGGTTCTGCCCCAATCTGTCTAATATTATATCTGCATGTGGTAAATAGTGTTATCTTCTGAGAAGCACGTTTAGTTTGTAGACTCCAACGTTGGCTCGGCACCTCCCACCCTACCTGGAGCGAGCTGTATGAGTGGGCACAATGCCACGTGAATCTATCCATCTCCACCACTCATCTCCAGGTTGTTGCCTTTGGTCAAGGATATCACCCACCACCTGTTATGTCACTAATGTCATGTTACAAGCCCGGCACAGTGGCATAGCGGGTAGAGCTGCTGCCTCACAGCGCAGAGTCCCAGGTTCGATCCTGACCTCGGCTGCTGTCTGTATGGAGTTTCAACGTTCTCCCCGTGACCGCGTGGGTTTCCTCCGGGTGCTCTGGATTCCTCCCACATCCCAAACATGTGCAGGTTTGTAGGTTAATTGGCCTTCTGTAAATTACTCCTAGTGTGTAGGGAGTGGCTGAGAGAGTGGGATAAAGTGGGTACCTCATGTGTCACCTATCCACGTTCTCCACAGATGCTGCCTGACCCACTGAGTTACTCCAGCACTCTGTGAAACGTCACCTATCCATGTTCTCCACAGATGCTGCCTGACCCGCTGAGTTACTCCAGCACTCTGTGAAACATCACCTATCCATGTTCTCCACAGATGCTGCCTGACCCGCTGAGTTACTCCAGCACTCTGTGAAACATCACCTATCCATGTTCTCCACAGATGCTGCCTGACCCGGCGAGTTACTGCATCTTATATCCGTGTGTCTCCAGAGAGTTGTTTACCTCTAGCACTGGGTGAAGAAGAGGGTTAGAGCCTGCGACTCCGTCAGCAGTTGCAGAGACCAGAGTGTTTGCTGCGACAGTCAACATGGAGCCCTGTAAGAATGTAGATATCTAAAGCCACAGTGTAAGCCTCAGTAAGGTCTCAGTAACAGGTGAACTCAGTAAACATGATCTATTGGCGAGATGAGGGAGTGGCCAGGGTGCGACTCGGACTAGATGATGCTGCTGGCCTTGCTGAGGCAGCGTGAGGTGTAGATGGAGTCAATGAGACATGAACAGATGCTGTGGCGTTGTTCATCAGGTCGTAAGGGATAGGAGAAGAATGAGGCCATTCGGCCCATCGTGTCTACTCCGCCATTCAATCATGGCTGATCTATCTCTCCCTCCTAACCCTATTCTGCTGCCTTCTCCCCGTAACCCTGACACCCGTACTAATCGAGCATTGTGCGGGTGTGCGGGAGATTCGGTGCGACCAAATATAAACACATTGCCTTGTCCAGCGGATGATATTATATCTCTCATCATTTCCAGGGCCAGGTTGTGGTCTGCTCCCTCAGGAAGGAACTGAATGTTCTCACTCTCCCACCAGCCTTGCTGTTGACATTGGCTGCACAGGACGAGCAGCTTTGGCCATTTGACCCCTCTGCCGTTAGATAATGTCACAGGTCATCCTCAACTTCAGTAAAGATGGACACACAATGCTGGAGTAAACTGCGCACAATACTCCTGGTGTGGTCTCACCAGGGCCCTGCACAACTGCAGAAGGACCTCTTTGCTCCTATACTCACAAAGCCTCTCGTTATGAAGGCCAACATGCCATTAGCTTTCTTCACTGCCTGCTGTACCTGCATGTTTACTTTAAGGTGTGTAGGTTAATTTGCTTCGGTATAAATGTATAAATTGTCCCTAGTGTGTGTAGGATAGTGTTAGTGTGCGGGGATCGCTGGTCAGCATGGACTCGTGGGCTGAAGGGCCTGTTTCGGCTCTGTATCTCTAAACTAAATTGAACCAAAGTAAACTACAGGAGGGGAGAGGAGGTTGAATGTTTCTGGTGCCAGACATGATCCTGTACTGAATGCGGTTCCCACATCCTGCAAGAAGATTGTTCCTATTTTCTCTGCATTACTCCCACAGTGTGAAGAGGCTGGCAGCTGTTTACTGTGTACTGGCACATGTGCTGGTTTAAATAAACCCTCTGTTCTGCTGCACGAGAAACTCCGCTTGCCTTCAGGCCCAGTGTTATGTTCTCCTTCTCTCTCCCCCAACCCTCGCGCATGTGTGTGTGTGTGTATGTTGTGTGTGTGTGTGTGTTGTGTGTGTGTATGTTGTGTGTGTGTATGTTGTGTGTGTATGTTGTGTGTGTGTGTTTGTGTGTATGTTTGTGTGTATGTTGTGTGTGTCTCTGTGTGTGTCTGTGTGTGTGTGTGTATGTTGTGTGTGTGTATGTTGTGTGTGTCTCTGTGTGTGTGTCTGTATCTGTGTGTGTGTGTATATGTTGTGTGTGTGTATGTTGTGTGTGTCTCTGTGTGTGTGTCTGTGTGTCTGTGTCTATGTGTCTGTGTGTGTCTGTCTCTGTGTGTGTGTCTGTGTGTGTGTCTCTGTGTGCATGTCTGTGTCTGTGTGTGTGTGTATGTTGTGTGTGTGTATGTTGTGTGTGTCTCTGTGTGTGTGTCTGTGTCTGTGTGTGTGTGTATGTTTTGTGTGTGTGTATGTTGTGTGTGTCTCTGTGTGTGTCTGTGTCTGTGTCTGTGTGTGTGTGTGTGTCTGTGTGTGTCTGTCTCTGTGTGCATGTCTGTGTCTGTGTGTGTGTCTCTCTGTGTGTGTGTGTGTCTCTGTGTGTGTGTGTGTGTGTGTATGTTGTCTGTGTGTCTCTGTGTGCATGTCTGTGCACGTCTGTGTGTGTGTGTCTGTGTGTGTGTGTGTGTGTGTGTGTGTTAGATTCCTGCAGTGTTCAGCAGGCTAGCCGCATGCTCACACCAGATGTGACAGCAGAGTCAAGACCCCTGAGTGCAGACCCCTGAGTGCAGACCCCTGAGTGCAGACCCCTGAGTGCAGCAGTCCGGTGAAATGCATGTGTGTTATTTTAAGAACAACTTTGCTTGCAGCGAGTTGCGGTGAAAATGAAACGTGAGGGAGGCTGGAGCCAGGATTGCCTCCGAGTCCCAGTCCACTTCCTTTGCTGCCAGCTCTCTGTCAGATAGCCTCCTGTTAACTGCGCCGTGCCACGCCTGTAGCCCACTCCCATCTGAAGAAGGGTCTCAACTCGAAAAACGTCACCCAACCCTTCTCTCCCTGCCCGCTGAATTACTCCAGCGTTTTGTGTCTATCTTCCTGTTCTATCCCTAATGATCTCCCTACTCTGGGTACAAGACTCTGTACATTCACCCTGTCTATTCCCCTCATGATACTATACACCTCTATGAGGTCACCCCTCATCCTCCAGCGCTCCAGGGAATAGAGTCCTAGCCAGCTCAACCTCTCCCTGTAGCTCAGGCCCTCGAGTCCTGGCAACATCCTCGTAAATCTTCTCTGCACCCTTTCCAGTTTAATGGCATCTTTCGCATAGCTGCGTGATCAACATTGAATACTGTACTTAAGTTAGACACAAAATGCTGGAGTAACTCAGTGGGTCAGGCAGCATCCCTGGAGAAGAAGGAATGGGTGACATATTTGGGTTCCGACCCATCTTCTTTCTCCACAGATGCTGCCTGACCCGCTGAGTTACTTCAGCACTCTGTGAAACGTCACCTATCCATGTTCTCCACAGATGCTGCCTGACCCGCTGAGTTACTCCAGCACTCTGTGAAACGTCACCTATCCATGTTCTCCACAGATGCTGCCTGACCCGCTGAGTTAATCCAGCATTTTTGTCTACCTTCGATTTTTCCAGCATCTGCAGTTCTTTCTTAAACATCTGGCCTTCAGTGCGTGTGGTGTGGCTGACCAGTAGGTGGTGTGAGTGAGCAGGCTGGATCAATGTTATAATCCCATGCAGTTCCCAACCTTGGAGTCTCACAGCACAGAAACTGGACCTTCGGCCCATCGGGTCGGTGCTGAACCAAGCGATCACCGGGTACACAAGTTCTATCCCTACACACACTAGGGACAATTTACACAAGCCGATCAACCGACACGTTTTCGGAGTGTGGGAGGAAACCGGGGCACCCGGAGAAAACCCACGCGGTCACGGGGAGAACGGGTAAACTCAGGTGCCAGGGGGTTATGGGGAGAAGGCAGGACAATGAGGTTGAGAGGGAAAGATAGAACAGCCATGATTGAATGGCAGAGTTGACATGATGGGCCGAATGGCCTAATTCTGCTCCTGAAACTTCTGAACCTATGAAACTCCAAACACAGACAACAACCATGGTCAGGATCGAACCTGGGTCTCTGGTGCTGTGAGGCAGCAACTCTACCGCTGCTCCACCGTGCCTATGTTGATGCCAGTCATTAATTGCCCATCTATACCAATTGTACTTGGCTTCTCCGCCTTGCGGGACAGGCAGCATCTGTGGAGAACATGGATAGGTGACGTTTCACAGAGTGCTGGAGTAACTCAGCGGGTCAGGCAGCATCTGTGGAGCGAAGGAAATGGGCAACCTTTCGGGCCGAAACCCTGAAGGAAATAGGCAACATTTCGGGCCGAAACCCGGAAGGGTTTCGGGCCGAAACGTTGCCTATTTCCTTCGCTCCATAGATGCTGCCGGAACATGGATAGATGACGTTTCACAGAGTGCTGGAGTAACTCAGCGGGTCAGGCAGCATCTGTGGAGAACATGGATAGGTGACGTTTCACAGAGTGCTGGAGTAACTCAGCGGGGTCAGGCAGCATCTGTGGAGCGAAGGAAATGGGCAACCTTTCGGGCCGAAACCCTGAAGGAAATAGGCAACATTTCGGGCCGAAACCCGGGTTTCGGGCCCGAAATCGTTGCCTATTTTCCTGTCGCTCCATAGATGCTAGCCGGAACATGGATAGGTGACGTTTCACAGAGTGCTGGAGTAACTCAGCGGGTCAGGCAGCATCTGTGGAGAACATGGATAGGTGACGTTTTCACAGAGTGCTGGAGTAACTCAGCGGGTCAGGCAGCATCTGTGGAGAACATGGATAGGTGACGTTTCACAGAGTGCTGGAGTAACTCAGCGGGTCAGGCAGCATCTGTGGAGAACATGGATAGAGCTGTCTTCTAGGAGCGGCACGGTGGCGCAGCGGGTAGATTTGCTGCCACACAGCGCCAGAGACCCGGGTTCCATCCCGTCTACTGTCCGTACGGAGGTTGCATGTTCTCCCCGTGACCCGCGTGGGTTTCTCTGGGAGCTCTGGATTCCTCCCACACTCAAAGACGTGCAGGTTTGTAGGTTGATGGGCTTCTGTAAATTGTCCTTGGTTTGTTGGATAGAACTAGTGAATGGGGTGCTCGTTGGTTGGCGTGGACTCGATGGGCCGAAGGGCCTGTTACCCTGCTGTATCTCTAAACTAAAGTAAACTATCTTCTACTTCAATATTCTGCCTGTACACACTACCACCAGCCACCCAGTCAGGGCACTCGTGATTGTCACCGGCCCCTGGGTGTCACGATTTTCCTCCCACCTTCCCAAATATTTTTTATTCCTCAATCCTGAAGCTATATCCTCTATTAAGCAGGTCCACAGTAGTGTAGTGTAGTTTAGTTTGGAGATACAGCGCAGAAACAGGCCCTTCGGCCCACCGATTC
>JAXLNO010000388.1:0-20000 GCA_038087875.1 Malacoraja senta | reverse complement strand
GAGCTCCCGATGTCACCGTCCACCAGACCTGCGGCTGGAGCCTCCGAATCTCCGGGGTCGGGTCGCAGCCGCGCGCCACCACAGCTCCTCCCGCTCCGAACTCGGCCAGCTCCACGATGGTGAGTAGTCCGCAGGCTCCGCGACTGGAGCCCCAGGTCGTTCCGGTTGGAGGCCGCTCCACGGTGCTGGGCCCCAACGACAACGGAGACCCGACAGAGAAAGGTCGGGTCCTCCATACAGGGAAAAGATTTTAAAAGTTTCCCCACCCCCACCCCCCGCCCCCCACACATACCTAGTTAAAAAATAAAAAAATAAAAAAATAAATAAATAAACCACTATACAAAACTCAAACTAAACAAAAAAAAATTAAAAAGACAGACAAAAGACAAAAATAGTATCACTGGTGAAGGAAACAGGCCATTGTTAGCTGTGGGCTCGGTGAGAACGAGTTACAGATAATGAGACTAAAGGGCCTGTCCCACTGTACGAGGTCATTCAAGAATTCTCCCGAGTTCTCCCCTGATTCGAGCTCGTGTAATGTACGTAGCGGGTACGTAGGAGCTTGTGGAAGTCACGTAGCGGCTCGTACGAGCAACGGTAGGTACTCGGGAAATCCGGTAAACACGTGATGTTTTTTCAACACTGAAAAATGTCCACGAGTAAAAAAATACTCGTGATGAATAAAATGGTTATTTTTTACTAGTACGAGCCCCTACGTACCAGCTACGTCCATTACACGAGCTCGAATCAGGGGAGAACTCGGGAGATCTCTTGAATGGCCTCGTACAGTGGGACAGGCCCTTTAACAAGACGACTTTGAAACTATTACAATGATTGGATGGGGGAGGAACAGAGAGAGAGAGAGGATGCAAGGGTTACTTGAAGTTAGAGAAGTCAATGTTCATACCGTTGGGCTGTAAGCTGCCCAAGCGAAATATGAGGGGCTGTTCCTCCAATTTGCACTGGGCCTCACTCTGACAATGGAGGAGGCCCAGGACAGAGAGGTCAGTGTGGGAATGGGAATTAAAATGTTTGGCAACTGAGGGTTCAGGTAGGTCCAGGCGGACTGAGCGATGATGTTCAGCGAAACGATCGCCCAGTCTATGTTTGGTCTCGCCGATGTAGAAGAGTCCACATCATGAATAACGGATGCAGTAGATGAGGTTGGAGGAGGCGCAAGTGAACCTCTGCCTAACCTGAAAGGACTGTCGGGGTCCCTGGACAGAGTCGAGGGAGGAGGTATAAGGACAGGTGTTGCATCTCCTGTGGTTGCAGGGGATGGTACCTGGGGAGGGGGTGGTTTGTGTGGGAAGGGACTGGGAGGGAAGGGATGCAAGGGTTTCTGTCGTGTAGAGTAGAGTAAGTTTATTTATATACCACTTTTCAGTCGATTTCAATCAAAAGCCAAAGTGCTTTACAGGGAAGACTATCCATACAAATAATAAAAAGAGGTAGAAAAAAATGACAACACACTATAAGAAATTCAACACGAACATCCCCCCCACAGTAGAATCTACACTCTCCACTGTGAGGGAAGGCACTAAAATGTCCAGTGTTGCTAATTCTTCCTGATATCTTTCCCTGGAGATTTTTTTTTTTTGCCTGTTGCATTAAAGAAAGTGATTGGCAAATATAGGTGATTCATAAACATGTTCTGCATTACCTTAGAGAAGATGAAATATCTGCCTGACTTGTGATTGGTACATTTGTGATGTACTCAGAATTCAAGGGCACAAATAAACAGCGGGTAGTGCTGCTGCCTCACAGCGCCAGAGACCTGGGTTTCAATCCTGACCTCGGCTGCTGTCTGTGTGGAGTTTGCACATTCTCCCCGTGACCTGGTGGGTTTTCTCCGGGTGCTCCGGTTTCCTCCCACACTCCAAAGACGTGCGGGTTTGTAGGTTGATTGGCCCATCTGTAAATTGCCCCTAGTGTGTAGGGAATAGATGGGAAAGTGGGATAACATAGAACTATTGCGAACGGGATATCAATGGTCGGCATGGACTCGATGGGCTGAAGGGCCTGTTTCCATGCTGCATCTTTCAATCAATCAATCAATCAACATGCAATAACACACACATACATAGACAATTATCATAAAACAGTCCAGCACAAGAGAAGGCCCTTTGGCCCACAATATCCATGCCAATCACTACTACATTAAAGTAATATTTAGTAATAAGCAGCAAAAATTGGATCCATTGTATTCCAATTAATCCTATAAATAATAACAAGAAGTATTAATTAATAATGACTGACGCAGCTGACGGAGCCACTGCTTCACAGCGCCAGAGAGCTGGGTTCGGTCCTGACCTCGGGCTCTGTGCATGTTTTGCACGTTCTCCCTGGGACCTGCGTGGGTTTTCTCCGGGAGCTCCAGCTTCCTCCCACATCCCAAAGATGTAGGTTCATTGGATGTTCCACTTTGCTCGTGTGTAGGTGGAGGTTAGAATATGAGTTTTTAAGAAGGAACTGCAGATGCTGGAAAATCGAAGGTGGACAAAAGTGCTGGAGAAACTCAGTGGGTGAGGCAGCATCTATGGAGCGAAGGAAATAGGCAACGTTTCGTCTCGAAACCCTTCTGGTAATAGGCAGGGTTTCGGCCCGAAACGTTGCCTATTTCCTTCGCTCCATAGATGCTGCTGCACCCGCTGAGTTTCTCCAGCATTTTTGTGTACCTACGTCTAGTCAGACTTTAACTTACACCAAAGGTAGACAAAAGTGCTGGAGAAACTCAGCGGGTGCAGCAGCATCTATGGAGCGAAGGAAATAGGCAACGTTTCGGGCCGAAACCCTTCTTCAGACATGGTTAGAATAGGAGGAATGTTGATGGGAATGTGAGAAGAATAAGCATTGATATAATGTCGGCATGGAGAAAACAGTGAAAGGCCTGGATAGAGTGGATGTGGAGAGGATGTTTCCACTAGTGGGAGAGTCTTGGACCAGAGGGCACAGCCTCAGAATTAAAGGACATTCCTTTAGAAAGGAGATGAGGTGGTATTTCTTTGTTTAAGAAAGAACTGTAGATGCGGGAAAAATCGAAGGTAGACAAAAATGCTGGAGAAACTCAGCGGGTGAGGCAGCATCTATGGAGCGAAGGAAATAGGTGACGTTTCGGGCCGACTATTCCTTCGCTCCATAGATGCTGCCTCACCCGCTGAGTTTCTCCAGCATTTTTGTCTACTTTGGTATTTCTTTAGTCAGAGGGTGATGAATCGGTGGAATTCATTGCCACAGACGGCTGTGGAGGCCAAGTCAGTGGATATATTTAAGGCAGAGATAGATTGATAGATAAGGCAGTGATAACATATTGATATATTAGTGCGGGTGTCAGGGGTTATGTGGAGAAGGCAGGAGAATGGGGTTAGGAGGGAGAGATAGATCAGCCATGATTGAATGGCAGAGTAGACTTGATGGGCCGAATGGCCTAATTCTGCTCCTATAACTTGTGAACTGATGAACAAGACTTGATTACACTTTATACTGTTTTACTGGGTTTATTTAAATGTTGTTTCTCTGGGTGTTTACATTTGTAGTTAATTAAGTTATGACATCGGATGGAAGCTGCATACCAAATCTCGTTGTACCTCTGTGCAATGACAATAAAATATATTGTTATTATTTATTATTATTGGCTGAAGGGCTGGATTCTGACTTGCAGCTTTCTAGTGACCATAACACTTGTATATACAAAGCACTTACAGTATATGTCACTTGATAGTTATGCAGCAGTTTGTGTTTGCCGTGTAGACAATTATTAATTACATACCAGGAAATAAAGTAACTTCAGGTGGTTTCATTGTTCCTAATATTAAACCCGACGTGAGTTCCCAGTTCTGTTGGTTACCGAAGTCTGATGGTTCTGTTTTCCAGCTCGGACAGTTCACTTCCGTTCAGTTTAGTTTATTGTCACGTGTACTGAGGTACAGTGAAAAGCTTCTGCTGCGTGCTAACCAGTCAGCGGAAAGACAATACCTGATTACAAATGAGCCGTCACAGTGTACAGATACAGGATAAAGGGAATAACGTTTAGTGCAAGATAAAGTCTGATCAAAGATAGCCGTCATCTCAGGTCAGGGTGAGAGGTCCATTGTTGCTCCAGATGCATGTACTCCTGTCAGACAGGCGGCACGGTGGCGCAGCGGGTAGAGCTGCTGCCTCACAGCGCCAGAGACCCGGGTTCGATCCTGACTACGGGCGCTGTCTGTACGGAGTTTGTACGTTCTCCCCGTGACCTGCGTGGGTTTTCTCCAGGTGCTTCGGTTTCCTCCCACACTCCAAAGACGTACAGGTTTGTAGGTTAATTGGCTTGGTGTAAATGTAAATTGTCCCTGGTGTGTGTAAGGCAGTGTTAGTGTGCGGGGATCGCTGGTCGGCGCCGACTCGATGGGCCGAAGGGCCTGTTTCTGCGCTGTATCTCTAAACTAAACAATGCACAGAACATTTGCGACTCTGCCAATGTCTTTGTTGCCCTCGTTGACCTAGATCCAATGACCTTGTGTGGTGGCAGGGTCCATATGGTAGAATATTGACACATATAAGATTATTAAGGGTTTGGACAGGAAACATGTCTAGAGGCAGGAAACATGTTCCTGATGTTGGGGGAGTTCAGAACCAGGGGCCACTGCTTAAGAATAAGGGGTAAGCCATTTAGAACGGAGATTAGGAAACACTTTTTCACACAGAGAGTTGTGAGTGTGGAATTCTCTGTCTCAGAGGGAGGTGGAATCCGGTTCTCTGGATACTTTCAAGAGAGAGCTAGATAGGGCTCTTAAAGATAGCGGAGTCAGGGGATATGGGGAGAAGGCAGGAACGGGGTACTGATTGGGGATGATCAGCCATGATCACATTGAATGGCGGTGCTGGCTCGAAGGGCCGAATGGCCTAATCCTGCACCTATTGTCCATTGTCTATTTGATACATTCAGGTGTAGAACGTAGGCCAATCCTTTCTCAGGAGAGGGCTGAAAAAATCGGCCTGTCAAATCTCTCCAAGTCTACCAGAGTTTCTGAATATCCTTCAATGTTTGAAAAGTTTAATAACACTTAGGAGACACTTGGACGGGTACATGGATAGGAAAGGTTTTGTGGGAAATGGGCCGGCCAAACAGGGCCGGGTGGGAGTGGTATGAAGTGGCTGATGGAAGGGTCCTGACCTGAAATGTTACCTGTCCATGTTCTCCAGAGATGTTGCTTGACCCACCGAGTTGAGTTTAGTTTAGAGATACAGCGCGGAAACAGGTCCTTCAGCCCACTGGAGCCCACACTGACCAGCGACCACCCCGTACACTAGCACTAATCCCACACACTGGGGACAATTGTACACCCTTTACCGGCCAATTAACCTGCAAACCTGCACGTTTCTGGAGTGTGGGAGGAAGCCGGAGAAAACCCACGTGGTCACAGGGAGAACGTATAGACCGAGGTCAGGGTTGAACCCGGGTCTCTAACGCTGGAAGGCAGCAACTCTACCGCTGCGCCACCGTGTCGCCCTGAAGTTCTCCAGCACCTTGTGTTGTTTTGCTCAACAACTGAATGATTTTGAAGATGATTACAAGCAGTTGATGATTAAATGCACCTGGATTGGAAGGAATTGGTTAGTGGATGAAAGAAGCATTATTTGGCCGTTGGTCACCCTTGTCCGTGGGGGACACAGTGGTGGGGAACCACCGTGGGGGGGGGTGAACAATGGAGGGCCTGGCGTGGGATATTTTGTAACTCTGCGCGCGCCCTTTGTGTGGTGACTGTTTGCATACCGTGGCTGTGCAAAACAATGAATATCACCGTGACAAATCTTCATTCATTCATTCATTAATTCATTCATTCATTGTTTCAAGCCATCTCTCCCTCCCCTGGTCCACATCAAGGGCATCCTCGTTATGTTGATGCGATCGTCCACTCCCTGCACCAATCTTGCCTTTGCCTTTCAAAAGTGGGTTTGCCAAGTTATTGAGGTCCATCAGGAACCGAGCTAACGACCATGAGGAAGCAACTTCCAATTTGGCCGGGAGTCAAAGGAGACTGAAATCACGTGTAGGAAGGAAGTGCAGATGCTGGTTTAAACCAAAGATAGACACAAAATGCGGGAGTAACTCAGAGGGACAGGCAGCAGCTCTGGAGAGAAGGAATGAGCGACGTTTCGGGTCGAGACCCTTCTTCAGTCTGATGAAACGTCACCCATTCCTTCTCTCCGGAGATGCTGCCTGTCCCGCTGAGTTACTCCAGCGTTTTGTGTCTGTCTTCGTGAAGAATTAACATCTCTCTGCCTTAAAAAATATCCACTGATTTGGTCTCCGCAGCCATCTGTGGCAATGAATTCCATAGATTCACCACCCCCTGGCTAAAGAGTGATGTCATACTTTTATGAAGCCTTTTACAATACAGCTGCTGGAAAATAAAACTAATGCAAGGATTATGTGCACTGATTACATGTGGGCTCGTGGAAGCTGGAGGTGTGAGGTGTGTGAGCGGGCTGGCAGATGTGATGTGTGCCGAATAAGCCTGTGTTTGACGTGATTGGGTTTCAATCATCCTGTTGTTTCTTGCTTTAATACCACATTGAAACGTTACGTACCCATGTTGTGTTTCACAGGCAGCTGTCAGTGTAGTTCACTGCCTTCTCCCCTCCGTCCTTGCACAGATACCCCTCCCTCTCCCTGGCCCATGCAGTCAGTCACAGTGTCCCCTCTGCCATCATCCATAGACCACCATTCATTCACCCCCAAATCCCAAACCTCTTTATTGATCTCTTTCCGATATATTCCCTTGCCTGTCACCCAGTCCTGCTTCTCTGTGTTCATACATTTAAAGTATATATATATATATATAATATATATATATATATATATAGAAAGAACTGCAGATGCTGGTTTAAATCGAAGGTAGACACAAAATGCTGGAGTAATTCAGCGGGTGAGGCAGCATCTCTGGACAGAAGGAATGGGCAACGGTTCGGGTCGAGACCCTTCTTCAGAATATATATATATATTCGGCCCATGAAGTCTACTCCGCCATTCAATCATGGCTGATCTATCTCTCCCTCTCAAACTCATTCTCCTGCCTTCTCCCCGTAACCCCTGACACATATACTAATCAAGCATCTATCAATCTATAGGTACACAAAAATGCTGGAGAAACTCAGCGGGTGCAGCAGCATCTATGGAGCGAAGGAAATAGGCAACGTTTCGGGCCGAAACCCTTCTTCAAACCTATACGTAGATCTATCAATCTATCTCTGCCTTAAAAATACCCATTAACCAAGACAGTGGCAATGATATGTACATATGTGTATATATTTTGAAATATATATATATATATATATCAATCAAACAAAAATAATAGTGAAAAGATGAAACCAATGCCCCCAGGTCTGTGTAATTTGGAGCTTATTTGGAGGTTGTCGTGTTCAAGATGTTATTTGATGGTTTTTGGGAAGAAGCTGTTCCTGACATCACAGTTTATCTTCTTCCCGATGGTAGCAGCGTGGCCAGGGTGGTGTGGGTCTCTGGTGATGCTGGCTGCCTTTTTGATCCCTTCGATGGTGGGCAAACTTATCAGCTATGATGAATGGCCTAATTCTGCTCCCATGTCTCATGGTCTAACTTGCTTGCTCTTTGATCCCTTAAGATGATGTTTAAAGTGATTCTTGGCCCTTGTATATCTATCTGCCTGTGTCTCTGTGTGCCATAGTGTTGGACTTAATGTGTAGGAAGGAACTGCAGATGCTGGTTTACACAGAAGATAGACACAAAGTGCTGGAGTAACTCAGGCAGCATCTCTGGAGAGAAGGAATAGGTGACGTTTCGGGTCGAGAACCTTCTTCTGACTGAGAGGGAAACGAGAGGTATGAAATGGTACAGAACAAATCAGAGCTGGCACCGACGGCCAAGGAGCCCACAATGGTCCATTGTTGGCTGTGGAAGAGGTGATAACGAGGGGATACAAACAGTGAAACTAGCAGGATGACTAGTGGGGAGGGGGCGGAGAGAGAGGGGATGCAAGGGTTATTTGAAATTAGAGAAATCAATATTCATACCTCTGGGTTGTAAACTGCCCAAGCGAAATATGAAGGGGGGAAGAATCTGAAGAAGGGTCTCGACCCGAATCGTCACCCATTCCTTCTCTCCAGAGATGCTGCCTGACCCGCTGAGTTACTCCAGCATTTTGTGTCCATCTTCAAGCAAAATATGTTCCTCCACTTTGCGTTGGGCCTCACTCTGACAGTGGGGGAGGCCCAGGACAGAAAGGTCAGTGTGGGAATGGGAGGGGGGAACCGGGAGATCGCCTAATCCGTGATCCGCATGGTGAACCTTGCTGGGGCTGCACTAATGCAAGGTTTTGTCGCGGTAAGTTTAGTTTTTAGTTTAGAGATACAGTGCAGAAACAGGCCCTTCGGCCCACCGAGTCTGCACCGACCAGCGATCCCCGCACACTAACACCACCCTACACACACTAGGGACAATTTATAATCACACCAAGCCAAATAACCTACAAACCTGCACGTCTTTGGAGTGTGGGAGGAAACCGAAGATCTTGGAGAAAACCCACGCAGGTCACGGGGAGAACGTGCAAACTCCGTACAGACAGCACCCGTAGTCGGGATTGACCTGGGTCTCTGGCGCTGTAAGGCAGCAACTCTACCGCTGCGCCACCGTACCACCCTAACTGTTCAGATTCATTCTCCTTGCCGGTACCACTGTTGTTTTTGTGCTATCTGCCTACTTGCTGGCTGCCTTGACTGTGGGCATGTTTCCCAGTTGTCACACATGGCTACCAAGAGAAGAACTTGATTGAAAAGCTTTCTCACCATCTGGTGGGTGGTTCAGCATCCTTGCAGCCCGAGGTAAATGTTTGGGGAAGAAATGGAATCTGCTTCCGAACAAACCCTTTCCCCGGCACGGTGGCGCAGCGGGTAGAGCTGCTGCCCCCACAGAGACCCGGGTTCGATCCTGACTCCTGGCTGCTGTCAGTGTGGAGTTTGCACGTTCTCCCCGTGACCTGCGTGAGTTTTCTCCGGGTGCTCCGGTTTCCTCACACACTCCAAAGACGTGCGGGTTTGTAGGTTAATTGGCTTGGTATAATTGTAAATTGTTCCTAGTGTGTAGGGTAGTGTTAGTGTATGGGGATCGCCGGTCGGCACGGACACAGTGGGCCGAAGGGCCTGTTACCGCTCTGTGTCTCTAAAGCAACTTCACCCTGTAATGTCCCTTCTTACATTCCCAATGATTTTGCACAACAACGGTGAGAACTTTATTCTGTATTTTTCCCGTTCTGTTCTATATATTGTACATGAGTTTGGCTTAATTGTATTTATGTATAGTATTGTCTGATGTGATTGGAAATAATGCGAAACAAAGCTTGTCACTGTACCTCTGTGACACACCTGCCAACAATAAACCTAAACCTAGAAAAGATAAAAGAAACATGGATAGGTGACGTTTCACAGAGTGCTGGAGTAACTCAGCGGGTCAGGAAGCATCTCTGGAGAATGGGAATAGGTGACCTTTAAGTTCCGGACCCTTCTTCGGACTTGGGAGTCTGAAGAAGGGTCCCAACCCGAAACGTCACCTATCCATGTTCTCCACAGATGCTGCCTGACCCGCTGAGTTACTCCAGTGTTACTCTGTGAAACGTCACCTATCCATGTTCTCCACAGATGCTGCCTGACCCGCTGAGTTACTCCAGCACTCTGTGAAACGTCACCTATCCATGTTCTCCAGAGATGCTGCCTGACCCGCTGAGTTACTCTAGCGTTACTCTGTGAAACGTCACCTATCCATGTTCTCCACAGATGCTGCCTGACCCGCTGAGTTACTCCAGCGTTACTCTGTGAAACGTCACCTATCCATTTTCCGGCAGCATCTATGGAGCGAAGGAAATAGGCAACGTTTCGGCCCGAAACTCTTCCGGGTTTCGGCCCGAAACGTTGCCTATTTCCTTCAGGGTTTCGGCCCGAAAGGTTGCCCATTTCCTTCGCTCCACAGATGCTGCGTGACCCGCTGAGTTACTCCAGCACTCTGTGAAACGTCACCTATCCATGTTCTCCACAGATGCTGCCTGACCCGCTGAGTTACTCCAGCACTCTGTGAAACGTCACCTATCCATGTTCTCCACAGATGCTGCCTGACCCGCTGAGTTACTCCAGCACTCTGTGAAACGTCACCTATCCATGTTCTCCACAGATGCTGCCTGACCCGCTGAGTTACTCCAGCACTCTGTGAAACGTCACCTATCCATGTTCTCCACAGATGCTGCCTGACCCGCTGAGTTACTCCAGCACTCTGTGTCATGATTAGCCGTTTTTAGCTCATTCGAACAATTCTAAGTAATATTACAATCCTTAGGAACCAAGTAAGCAGTTGTCTCTGTCGACTCATTACAAGTCCCATGGCATGAGATTGCTGTTGGATAAAAACAGACTTTGTGCACAACTCCACAACTGCCACGGAGGTACAGTATTTGTACGTACGCACCTGACAGAAAGTGAACGCCTGCCTGGTTCAATATTGAGTATTAATAATGTGATGAAAATGTTAATCCAGTAAACAACTCACTAAAGACGTGACTTGTGGACGACAGCAATGTTACAACTCAGCGGGTCAGGAGGCATCTGTGGAGAGAATGTACAGGCGATGTTTTGGATCGAGACCTTTCTTCAGTCTGTCCATTCCCTCCACCAGATAGATGCTGGCCAACTTGTAGAGTTCCTCCAGCATTGCGGTTTTTGCTCAGGATTCCAGCATCTGCACCGTCTTGTTCCTCCGAAATATCACGGTGTTTCTTTTGGTTTGAAATATTAAGATGTGTCGGAAGGAACTGTAGGTGCTGGTTTACACCGAAGATAAACACAAAGTGCTGGAGTAACTCAGCGGGACAGGCAGCATCTATGGAGAGAAGGAATGGGTGACGTTTTCGGGTCGAGACCCTTCTTCAGACTGAGAGTCAGGGGACAGGGAGATGAGAGATATGGAAGGGTAAGGTGTGAAAACCAGAGATCAAAGGACACGAAGTTCAAGGAAAATGGGGGAAAGATCATTGTTAGCTCGGGGAAGTTGACAACGAGGCATGCAAAGTAAATTTTAATCGGGACGTTTGGAGGGATATGGGCCAAACACAAGTAAATGGGACTAGCTTAGATGAGGCATCTTGGTCACCATGGTCATGTTGGGCCGAAGGGCCTGTTTCTGTGTTGTGTGACCCCATATCTCTATGTGCCTTGGGGGCAAAATCCAGTTGATGCTTCAGTCTAGAAGTGAGGGGGGGGGGGGGGGGTTGCACAGTCAATGACGGTGGCCGACACAGCGGGAGAGTTGCTACCGTACGGCGCCAGAGACCCAGGTTCCATCCTGACTATGGGCGCCGTCGGTACGGAGTTTGTACCTTCTCCCCGTGACCATGTCGGTTTTCACCGGATTGCTCCGGTTTCCTCCCAATATTAATATTAAGATGGTTATTATGGTCTGAAAAATGAGGATGGTTAAGCATTGAAGAAAATAACAGCGGAAGTAAGAATCCACCTGATATAAGAGGGGTGAAATGAGTTTTGCAGCTTAATTTTAAGTTGCTTTGACTTGAAAGGGGTCCAGCAAGGAACAAAGTATAAAGATGCTCGCGGGAATTTACTAGAACAGCGGTCACGGTGGCGCAGCGGGTAGAGCTGCTGCCTCACAGCGCTCGCAGCGCCAGAGATCCGGGTTCGATCCTGACTACGGGTGCTGTCTGTACGGAGTTTGTACGTTCTCCCCGAGTGGGTTTTCTCCGAGATCTTCGGTTTCCGCCCACACTCCAAAGACGTGCAGGTTTGTAGGTTAATTGGCTTGGTGTGAATGTAAAATTGTCCCTAGTGTGTGTAGGGTAGTGTTAGTGTGTGGGGATCGTGGTCAGCGCGGAGTCGTTGGGCCGAAGGGCCTGTTTCAGTGCTGTATTTCTAAACTAAACTAAACTAAAAAATCCAAGCAGATCCCTGGTGTCTAAAGAATGTTGCATTTACTAAAAAAAAAACTTGTTTGCAACTCTATTTGATAATTCCACCTCGGGCCATGGGTGTGTTATTCTGCCCAGGCAGAGAACTGCCAAGTCAAATCATTTCTGAGCAATTCTTTTAATACAAATTAATTTGAATTGTTTGAAGCAACAGTCGGAGATCTGTGGGATCGGCCCTCGTTTCTTCAAGCACAGTTTTTGCAGATTATTCCACAGGCTCGTTGCCCACTCTCTCTACACGTACTTCAGAAGCTCGCAGGTCATAGGAGCAGAATGAGGCCATTCGGCCCATCGAGTCTACTCCAACCTTCAATCATGGCCGATCTATCTCTCCCTCTCAACCCCATTCTCCTGCCTTCTCCCCATAACTGTAAGGGTGGTGAATCTGTGGAATCCTTTGCCGCAGAAGGCCCCTGGAGGCCAAGTCAATGGATATTTTTAAGCCAGAGATAGATAAATAATACAGGTGTCAGGGGTTGTGGGAAGAAGGCAGGAGAATGGGGTTGAGAGGGAAAGATAGATCAGCCATGATTGAATGGCGGAGTAGCTTTGATGGGCCGAATGGCCTAATTCTGCTCCTATCACTTATGAACATGAACTTATGAACCTTTTAACACTCCTACTAATCAAGAATTTATCAGTCTCTGCCTGAAAAATACCCAATGCCTTGGCTTCCACCCCTGTCTCTAGTGACTCTACAAGGAGGTAGTTGAGGTCGGGACTGTAACAACATTTCAAACACCATTTGGTTAGGTATATGGATAGGATAGGTTTAGAGGGATATGGACCAACTGCGGGGAGGTGGGACAAGCCTTGGTTGCCACGGGTAAGTTGGGCCGAAGGGCCTGTTTCCCTGCTCTGTGACTGACACTCCAGAGAGGAACCTGAGGGGCTGAGAGGGTGGTGGGTATTTGGAGCCAGCTGCCAGGGGAAGTAGTTGAGGCAGGCACTATAACAGCCTTTGAAAGACACTTGGACAGATACATGTGTAGGAAGGAACTGCAGATGCTAGTTTAAACCGAAGACAGACACAAAAAGCTGGAGAAACTCAGCGGGACAGGCAGCATCTCTGGAGAGAAGGAATGGGTGACGTTTCGAGTCAAGAAGGGTCTCGACCTGAAATGTCACCCATTCCTTCCCTCCAGAGATGCTGCCTGTCCCGCTGAGTTACTCCAGCTTGTTGTGTCTGTGGACAGGTACATGGATAGGACAGGTTTAGAGGGATATGG
Source organism: Malacoraja senta (assembly GCA_038087875.1). Lineage (NCBI taxonomy): Eukaryota > Metazoa > Chordata > Chondrichthyes > Rajiformes > Rajidae > Malacoraja > Malacoraja senta. The sequence goes on along the minus strand of JAXLNO010000388.1, from coordinate 6,790 downwards.
GCCACATGTAGGCAGGTGGGACTGGTGTAGATGGGGCATGTTGGTGGGTGTGGGCAAGTTGGGCCAGAGCTTGTTCTGAGCCTGATGATTATGTATATCTATTGTATTTACGGCCCGTAACGCTGCAGGAAGTAAGAATGTAATTGTTCCATTGCCTGTGCATGCGACACTGATAACCACTTGTGTGGATGTTTGAGAGCACAAGAGTCCTCCTGGTGTCACAACCTATAACAGCAACAGTTTAATTAAAATAGAATATTTGCAGTTTGTGATTACGAAATTGAGAAAACTTGTCAGAGAAAACCCTTGACTGTGAAACACAGGGTGGTGCAGCGGGTAGAGCTGCTGCCTCACAGCGCCGGAGACCCGGGTTCCATCCCGACTACGGGTGCTGTCTGTACGGAGTTTGCACGTTCTCCCCGTGACCTGCGTGGGTTTTCTCTGAGATCTCCGGTTTCCTCGCACACTCCAAAGACGCACAGGTCTGTAGATAACTGGCTTGGTGTAAATGTAAATTTGTCCCTAGTGTGTGCGGGATAGTGTTAATGTGCGGGGATCGCTGGTCAGCGCGGACTCGGTGGGCCGAAGGGCCTGTTTCCACGATGTATCTCTAAACCAAAGAGAGTCTCGACCCGAAACGTCACCCATTCCATCTCTCCAGAGATGCTGCCTCACCCGCTGAGTTACTCCAGCATTCTGTGTCTACTCTAAACTAAACTCGGTGCGTGCAGGAAAGATTTGCAGATGCTGGTTTCAAATCGAAGATGGACACAGAATGCCGGAGTAACTCAGCGGGACAGGCAGCATCTCCGGAGAGAAGGAATGGGTGACGTTTCAGGTCGAGGCGAAGGGTCTGAAGAAGGGTCTCGACCCGAAACGTCGCCCATTCCTTCTCTCCGGAGATGCTGCCTGTCCCGCTGAGTTACTCCAGCATTCTGTGTCTATCTAAACTAAACACGGTGCCCAGGCCTTGCGGACACGGTGAAGACGCGAGCCTTCTTTCTGTCTGCAACAACTGCATTGATTTTGTTCACTCCAGTAAATCTGTTACCAGTCCCAACAAGTCTCCATCCTTCCCCCCCCCCCCCCCCCCCGACCCTCCCATTGCAAGCCTTCCGGATCAGCATTGATGGAAGATATTGCCTGCAGGCATTGGCTTTTATGTATCCCTGGCTGCAGTAATTGCCATCTACCGCACAATTCTGTAAATTACCGGCCCCAGACAACTCCACTCGACCCCTCAAGGGTGGCAAAATACATCAGCCTCTGACTTCTCCAATTTCAGGTACTCCTTGTTTTCTCCCTCCTTCCCCTCCCCTTCCCAGCTCTCCCATAAGCCGGCTGTCTCCGCCTCTTCCTTTCTTTTTCCACCCCCCACATCATTCTGAAGAAGGGTCTCGACCCGAAACGTCACCTATTCCTTCGCTCCATAGATGCTGCCTGACCCGCTGAGTTTCTCCAGCATTTTTGTCAACCTTCAGCCTCTGAGACGGTCACAACTGCTCCTTGTTTCTCCAGGTTTGCCCAACCTCTCCTCATACGTAAGACCCTCTAATGCTGACACCTTCTGTGACCTGTCACCTGTTAAATCTTTAGAGGAGTGGGGTCAGGGATATAAAGGTACAAAGGACATGTGTAGGAAGGAACTGCAGATGCTGGTTTACACCGAAGATAGAAACAAAAAGCTGGAGTAACTCAGTGGGAGAGAAGGGATGGGTGATGTTTCGGGTCGAGACCCTTCCTCAGACGTCGCCCATTCCTTCTCTCCAGAGATGCTGCCTGTCCCGCTGAGTTACTCCAACATTTTGTGTCTGTCTCTGCTGAGTCAGGGGAGACGGTGACACCTCGACCGCGATGGCTTCTCCTCCCTGTGGCCGGTGATAGGTTCATAAGTGATAGGAGCAGAATTAGGCCATTCAGCCCATCGAGCCTACTCCGCCATTCAATCATGGCTGATCTATCTGTCCCTCCTAACCCCATTCTCCTGCCTTCTCCCCGTAACCCCCAGACACACCCGTACTAATTTCAAAGATGCGTTGTGTGAACAGGCCCTTCGGCCCACCGAGTCGGTGCAGACCAGCGATCACCCCCTTCTCACTAGTTCTATCCAACGCACTCGGGACATTTTTGCAGAGGGCCTATTAACCCACCATAACCCCTGAGCAGGGTCCTGAAGACCAGCTACAGAGACCACATCACAAACGAGGAGATCTACTGAGAAACTGCTACAGAGCCTCTGGGCCAAGACATAGAGGGACACAGGATGAAATGTACTCAGAATGTTGCCAGAACTTGCACCTAAGATAGCAATGACATGGCAACCTGTCGGAAGAAGGATATGAGGCCGACCAGAACTCCACATGGAGGCGAGCATTCCGGAATGATTTGGAAGGCCGGGACGCTAACCTATCGAGGGTGGAAGACGTCGCACATGACCGAACAGAACGGCCAAAGCTTGCTGCTCAATGCACTCAACAGTGTGGGAGGAACTCAGTCTGAGACTAAAGTAACCCCTGACGCCCGTACTGATCATGAATCTTGCCAATCTCCGCCTTAAAATATACCCATTGACTTCCCTTGCAGTATCCCATGTAAAACCTCTTGCTGGGTTATCCCCCCCACCCCAGCCCACCCCATCTGTTGTTACAGCCTCCAGCAAAGTCTGGCTGAAAATATCAGCTTCAGTTTAATTTAGTCGAACCACAAGAAAATTACAAAAATAGCAGCATCAGTAATGGCTTGTGGGCGTGGGGGTGGGGGTGTGGGGGGGGCTGCATGGGTGTGTATTTGTGTATTTGTGTGTGTGTGTGGGTGGGGGTGGGGCTGTGTGTGTGTGTGGGTGTGTGTGTGTGTATCTGTGTGTGTGTGTATCTGTGTGTGTGTATCTGTGTGTGTGTATCTGTGTGTGTGTATCTGTGTGTGTGTGTGTGTGTGTATCTGTGTGTGTGTATCTGTGTGTGTGTGGGAGGGGGAGCTGTGTGTGTGTGTGTGTGTGTATCTGTGTGTGTGGGGGGGAGCTGTGTGGATGTGTGTGTGTATCTGTGTGTGTGTGAGTGTATTTGTGTGTGTGTGTATCTGTGTGTGTGTATCTGTGTGTGTGTGTGTGTGTGTGTATCTGTGTGTGTGTGTGTGTATCTGTGTGTGTGTGTGTATCTGTGTGTGTGTATCTGTGTGTGTGTATCTGTGTGTGTGTGTGTATTTGTGTATCTGTGTGTGTGTATCTGTGTGTGTGTGTGTGTATCTGTGTGTGTGTGGGTGGGGGGGCGCTGTGTGTATCTGTGTGTGTGTGTGTGTGTGTATCTGTGTGTGTGTATCTGTGTGTGTGTGTATCTGTGTGTGTGTGTCTGTGTGTGTGTATCTGTGTGTGTGTATCTGTGTGTGTGTGTGTGTGTGTATCTGTGTGTGTGTGGGAGGGGGGGAGCTGTGTGTGTGTGTGTGTGTGTTGGTTTGTGGTGGGGCTTGGTGCAAAGTTCAATAAACAGACTGCACTATGTTGGCAATGAATATTGGGGGGGTTAAGCTCGGTGAATGCTTGATATGCTACAGTCTCTCTCTCTCTCTCTCTTCTCTGTCTCTCTCCAGTTTTACTGACCTATTTCCATTCGCAACGCCAATAGTATCTTAGCAACTGCTGCAGTCCCCGTAGGAAAAAAAACCCCAAGCAAGCAGGCAGTCAGTCAGTCAGGCAGGCAGGCAGGCAGGCAGGCTGTGTTCATGTGCGGTGAATGTACGTACAGCCGAGCCGTGGATCAAGGTTACTGTTTGTTCTGTCGGGGCCGGCGGATCCGCTGATGTTCACAGCGTTTGGTGAACGAGAGCCCACGTCGGGCTGGTGATGTGTCAGGAGCAGAGGCAGGGTCTCTGGCACTAACACCCACCCAGCCAGCCAGCCACTGTACGCCATGCATCCCCACGGCCAGGGCCATCTCGCTGGGAGCCGGACAGTCGCCAGCCCAGACCCGTGTTGACCAGCCAGCCAGTGGATTGTACTGACGGGAGGGGAGGGGGCAGCCCAGACCACACCACACCACACCAGACCAGACCAGACTGACCCTTGCTGCCAGCTCCTGCTCTCTGCACTCTGATGATGCTGACGGTAAGATGTGTGGTGGGGTGGGGGCTGGAGTGTGTGGCTGGGTGCCTGTTCCCCAACACTCACAGCTCCCCAGTGTGTGTGTGTGTGTGAGTATATATGTGAGTGTGAATGTGCGACTGTGTGTGAGTGTGAGTATACATGTGTATGTATCTGTGTGTGAGAATGTGTGTGTGTGTGTCTGGCCCCGGGAGAGAGAGTGTGTCCGTGTGTGTGTCTGAGTGTGTGCTGTGTGTACAGTATGTTTCTGTCTGTGTGAGTGTGTTAATGTGTGAGTGTGAGTGTCAGTGTGTCTGTGCACGTGAGTGTGTTAGTGTGCATGTGTGTGTGTGTGTGTGAGTCTGCTTGTGTGTGAGTGTGTGTGTGAGTGTGAGTGTCAGTGTGTCTGTGCACGTGAGTGTGTTAGTGTGCATGTGTGTGTGTGTGTGTGTGTGTGTGTGTGTGTGTGTGTGAGTCTGCTTGTGTGTGAGTGTGTGTGTGAGTGTGAGTGTCAGTGTGTCTGTGCACGTGAGTGTGTTAGTGTGTGTGTGTGTGTGTGTGTGTTAGTGTGCATGTGTGTGTGTGTGTGTGTGTGTGCACATGTCTGTGTTGATGCTGCCTCACAGATTCACTCTGTCCTGGGGGGGGCTGCAGTGGTGTGCTGTGGGGGTGGGGGTGGAATGCAGTGGTGTGCAGGGGTTGGGGGGATGCAGTGGTGTGCAGGGGGGGGGGGGTGTGGGTGGAATGCAGTGGTGTGCTGTGGGTGGTGGGGGGATGCAGTGGTGTGCAGGGGTTGGGAGGGATGCAGTGGTGTGCGGGGGGGTGTCGGGGCTGCAGTGGTGTGCTGTGGGGGGTGGGGGTGGAATGCAGTGGTGTGCGGGGGTTGGGGGGGGATGCAGTGGTGTGCGGGGTTTGGGGGGGGATGCAGTGGTGTGCGGGGGGGGGGGGTGTCGGGGCTGCAGTGGTGTGCTGTGGGTGGTGGGGGGATGCAGTGGTGTGCAGGGGTTGGGAGGGATGCAGTGGTGTGCGGGGGGGTGGGGGGGTGCAGTGGTGTGCTGTGGGGGGTGGGGGTGGAATGCAGTGGTGTGCGGGGGTTGGGGGGGGATGCAGTGGTGTGCGGGGTTTGGGGGGGGGAATGCAGTGGTGTGCGGGGGGTGTCGGGGCTGCAGTGGTGTGCGGGGGGGTGGGGGTGGAATGCAGTGGTGTGCGGGGGTTGGGGGTGGAATGCAGTGGTGTGCGGGGGTTGGGGGGGATGCAGTGGTGTGGGGCAGCACTTGGCTGACCTGTCTGCTGTGTCGTGTTGCGATGAGCATTGGTGTTAGATTTCTGCAAGTCGGCCTGGCTGTAAAGTGATTTTGTTTTCTTTTACATCACGAGGGGTTTTGTGTTCATTCCAGGCAGACCCTGTGTTCACTTGTCAGTCTGCGATACTGGGCCATGGCATTGTGGGCAAGGATGCAAAGTATCTAGGAAGGAACTGTAGGTGCTGGTTTATACCAAAAATAGACATCTTTGCAAATCTTGCAATTATTCAGAAGATAGACACAAAATGCTGGAGTAACTCAGTGGGACAGGCAGCGTCTCTGGAGAGAAGGAATGGGTGATGTTTTGCGTCGAGACCCTTCTTCAGATCTCCCCTTTAATCTCCTGTTTTCACACCTTACCCTTCCATATCTCTAGTCTCCCTCTCCCCTGACACAGCCTGAAGAAGAGTCTCGACCTGAAATGTCACCCATTCCTTCTCTCCAGAGATGCTGCCTGTCCCGCTGAGTTACTCCAGCATTTTGTGTCTGTCTTCGAGGCCTCAGTGTCACCATGACCCTCTCCATCTTTCTTGTTGACACCTCCTATGCCTGTGGAAACTTTGAATCAGTCGTCGATGCAGCGGGTAGAGCTGATGCCTCACAGCGCCAGAGGCCCGGGTTCGATCCTGTCCTCGGGTGTTGTCTGTCCCTGCGACCTGCGTGGGTTTTTTCCGGGCGCTCCGGTTTCCTGCCACATCCCAAAGACGTGCGGGTTTGTAGCTTAATCGGCCCTCTGTAAATTGCCCCCTGGTGTGTAGGGAGTGGATGAGAAAGTGGGATAACATAGAACTAGTGTAAACGGGTGATCGATGGTCGCATGGACTCGGTGGGCCGAAGGGCCTGTTTCCATGCTGCTTCTCTAAACTAAACTAAACACTGCAGTTGCAGCTACGTATTAACTCAGCTCTCCCTCGCACTCCCTCCTGAACATTTAACACCCACCATTGAAATATATGTGTAGGAAGGAACTGCAGATGCTGGTTGAAACCGAAGATAGACACAAAATGCTGGAGTAACTCAGCGGGACAGGCAGCATCTGTGGAGAGAAGGAATGGGTGACGTTTCGGGGGTGAAGAAGGGTCTCAATCTGAAACGTCGCCCATTCCTTCTCTCCAGAGATGCTGCCTGTCCCGCTGAGTTACTCCAGCATTTTTCTGTCTACTGTTATTAGTGGCCTCTAAATTAACACTTGTAAGAGAGGATGCTGTGTTAAAAGCTAGGGAAGAGAGGTTTTGGTTTAGAAAGGGTTAAAGAATAAGAGGACGTCTTAACGCTCTGCAAATGGCTTGAGTTAAATTGTTATTACTGCACCTATAGTTAAAGACAATCAGTCCCATTGTTTAAGTGCACCTTACTTCCTTAAGTGTATTTCAAGCAGGCAAGGTATCTCATCCCTGCCAGTCTTCCCACTCGG
>JAXLNO010000387.1:0-31307 GCA_038087875.1 Malacoraja senta | reverse complement strand
CTCTGAGTGAAAAGGCTCCCCCTCAGGTTCCTATTCAATCTTGCCCCTCTCACCTTAAATCTATGCCCTCTGGTTCTTGGTTCCACTAAGTTGGGCAAAAGACTGTGCGTTCACCCAATCTATTCCCCTCAACTGAGAGAGGAGGGGAGAGGGTGACAGAGAGGTGGAGAGGGGCGTGGCAGGGGTAAAGAAGGGAGATAGCAGATGATAGAGAGGGAGGAGAAGGGGGCGAGAGAGGAGGGGTGAGGCAGAGAGAGAGGGGGGGGGAGGGGGAGAAAGGAGGGGAGAGACACTCTGAGTCTAAAGAAGAGTGCCGACCCGAAACATCGCCTATGGACTTCCACCAAGAGTGTTTATTGCTCAAGGTTCTAGCATCTGTTGTTCTCCAGAGAAAGAGACGGAAACATGTTTTTCAATGTTGTCGGCAAAAACGTTGGCCGACAAGATGTGGATTTGAACACAGAGGAGCAAAGAGTTTTCAATACATTTTCAATACAAAATTAATAGGTGTAGGGCAGAAGTAATGGATTTTAATGATCAGTTTTAGATAAGGCAACTGGACCTTTGCAACCATATGCTGCAGATTCAATAAAATGATAGCAGAAGTAATAGCAGTGAGCTAAATGGGCCCATTTTTTACTAAACTGAGGAGACTATCAGGATTTTTTTTTCTTGAACCGTGCAAGGTGAAGGGAGAATGTCAGAAGGACAGCTTTGCCAGGCTGAGGAATGTTGTCAATAATTGTCACAGGAAGTTAACAGAAAACCGTACACCACAGGAACACAATGTCTGTGCCGAACATAATACCAAGACCAACTCCTATCTGACTGCCTGTGATCTATATCCCTCCATTCCCGGGCACATCCACGTACCTATCCAAACATCTCTTAAACTTCACTATCGTATCTGCCTCCGCCACCTTCTCTGGCAGCGCGTTCCATGCATCCACCACCCTTCTGTATAAAAACGGTTGCCCTTCACATCTCCTTTAAACTTTGCCCCTCTAACCTGAAGGGCTGCACGGTGGTGCAGCGGTAGAGTTGCTGCCTTACAGCGCCGGGGACCCAGGTTCGATCCTGACCATGGCTGCTGTCTGTACAGAGTTTGTACGTTCTCCCCGTGACCACGTGGGTTTTCTCCGGGTGCTCCCGTCTCCTCCCACAATCCAAAGACGTGCAGGTTTGTAGGTTAATTGGCTTTGATAAAATTGAAAATTGTCCCTAGTGTGTAGGAAAGTGTCAGTAGTGTAAGGGGTGATCGCTGGTCGGCGCAGTCTCAGTGGGCCGAAGAGCCTGTTTCCGCGCTGTATCTCAAGTCTAATGTCTAAAGTCTAAAGCCATGCTCTGAAGTATGTGATATTTCCATCCAATGAAAAAAAGGCTCTGTCTGTTTACTCTATCTATTCCTCTGGCATCGACCGGTTGTTAGATGTGGAATGATTTGCCAAAGAAAGTAATTATAAGAAAAACCGTGGCATCTATGAAATATACATTTATCGACATTTGATGAATAGGAAGAAACAGGTCAATGAAGTTTACTTTGGAAAGCCCTCACCAAGATAAACTTAAACGCAAGATAGACACCTACTGCTGGAGTAACTCAGCAGGTTAGGCAGCTCTGCTGGGAAAAATGGATAGGCAATGTTATGGGTCGGGACCGTTTATCAGACTGATTGTAGTAGGGTGGGGGTGGTGGGAGAAGGGGAGAAACTGAAAGCGAGAAATAAACCAGGACAAATTTGGGAGGCGGCATGCGGCAACAGATGATCGCAGGCAAGGTGATTCCCTGATTGTTGGCTAAAGACTGTGTGATATCTCCATCCCACTTCCCACTGCAATCAGTCTGAGGAAAGATCCCGACCCGAAACGTCACCTATCTATTTTCTCCAGAGATGCTGCCTGATCCACTGAGTTACTCAAGCAGTTTGTGTCTATCTTTGGTGTAAACCAGCATCTGCGGTTCCTTTTTGTTACATTATGAATTTAGACTCCTCTTGTGTACACGATAGATCAGACCCAACCTACACTCCAAAACTGCTCCATACAGTGTAATTCAAAACGGCTGCATCTTATAAATGTTTTAGTCATGCGGTGGCCAACACCTCCAGATAAATATGTTCTGACACAGTGCAGCTTTTATTCAGAGTTTTAGCTCACAATTAATCCTAGTAATGAGATACTCTCTCTGTAGTAACAACACCCAAGATTTCATGGGTGGAGGGTTGAAACATCTGTTCACTATGTTGTTTCAGAAACATTCAGTACGTGCCAACATCACATTCCTGGCTTCATCTCTCTCGGAAGTTTCAGGACTGCCTGTTGAAAAGTTCACTCCACCAAAAACAATTCAACACTGGGTGCCTTTTGGATGTGTTTCATTGTAGCAAAGCTTTTGAATTGTGGAACGTGAGAAATGGAAGCAGGTTTAGCTTTAGGTGTAGTTTGGGTTTATTACCGTCACGCGTACCGAGGTACAGTGAAAAGCTTTGTTTTACGAGCTATCCGATTAGATGAGATAATGCTATGCATAAATATAACCAATACAAACTCAAGTACAATAGGTAGAGCAAAGTGGAAGATACAGAGTGCAGAATGTAGTTCTCAGCATTGTAGCGCGTCAGCTCCATAGGAATCATTTATAAATTGCTGTAGGTTCAGATTCGCTGCTAGATAAAACCAGGCACAAAAAGTTTAGGTTTGTTATTGTCATGTATAACAGGGTACATAATATGGATCACAACATTGTGATCAATTCCAGATTCAAAGTCCAATGTCTGCAATGGGGTAGGGGTGAATCGGACAGTATTCATTCATAAGCCTGACAACAGAGGGGGAAGAGGCTCATCCTGAGACTGGTGGTGTGCGCTTAAGTCATTGAATCATAGTGCCGTGGAGTTATACGACATGAAAACAGGCCCTTCAGCCCAACTTGCCTATGTTGACCCTGATGCCCCATAAACACTAGTCCCACCTGCCCGCATTTGGCCTATATCCCACTAAACCTTTCACATCCATGTACCTGTCCAAGTGTCTTTTAAAGTGTTCAAATGCATTTTAAATGTCGTTATAGTACCTTCCTCAACTACCTCTTCTGGTAGCTCGTTCCACATACCCATCAACCTCTGTGTGTAGAAATGGTCCCTTATGGGCCTGTCCCACTTACCCGATTTTTTCGTCGACTGCGGCACCCGTCATGGTCGCAGCAGGTCGCCGAACATTTTCAACATGTTGAAAATCCAGCGGTGACCAGAAAAAGGTACGATTATTTGGGCGACCACTCACGACCATACAGGCATCACCCCGCTCTGTGGATTCCTCCGGGTGCTCCAGTTTCCTCCCATATCCCAAAGACGTGCAGGTCTGTTGGTTAATTGGCCTTCTGTAAAGTGTGTGGGGAGCGGGCAATTGGGATAACATAGAACTAGTATGAACATGTGATCGATGGTCAGCGTGGACTCAATGGGCCGAAGGGCTTGTTTCCATGCTGTGTTTCTAATCTAAACTGAACCAAACTAACTAAACTAAGTCGCTGAATCTGCATGTAAGCTTAATGACTGGCCTTCATCTGTTAGGGAATTGTGTACGGAAGTTAGGACATTATGTTCCACTTGTACGGGACATTGGTGGCTGCACTTGGAGCATTGTGTTCAGTTTAAGTCACCCTACTATCAAAAGATGTCATCAAGCTGGATAAGGTACGGAGAATATTTACGAGGATGTTGCCAGGACGAGTGCCTGAGCTATCGCAAGAGGTTGGGTAGGCTCGGACTTTATTCCTTAAAGGACAGGCAGTTGAGGGGTGATCCTATTGAGGTGTGCAAACTCATGAGAAGAATAGGTCAGTGGACGCACAGAGGCTCTTGCCCAGAGTAGGTGAATCGAGGACCAGAAGACATAGGTTTAAGGGTGGTGGGTATATGAAATGAGCTGCCAGAGGATGTAGTTGAGGCAGAGACCATAACAGCATTTAAAAGGCATTTGGACAGGTACATGGATAGGAAAGGTTTAGAGGCACATGGGCCAAATGCTGGCAAAAGGGACTTGCCCAGATGGAGCATTTTGGTCAGCATAGACGAGTTGGGCTGAAGGGCCTGTTTCCGTGCTGATTAACTCCTTGACTAATGGATAAATGAGGGGGAATGGAGGATAGGGTCAGAGTCTCCTGTAAATCTCAGCACTGCTTCATCTGCTGAATATTTTCAGCATCTTCATATTTCTTTATAATTGGAAGCTTGAGATAAAAATCATTATTATATCCAAGGTGATAATTGAATACTATGATATTCAGGTCAGATTGTTCACTCTGTAACGCTGACAAGTCAGAGACAGCCCTGACAGGTGTGAGAGCCCCTGCCATGATTAACACAATAGTCGTGCGTCAAACGAACTACGTCTAGAAATTCAGGTACTGTTGGTCATGTTGCTTCTTAAAGCAGATTGCAATTAAAAATCAATGTTCATTTCTGGAGTGGAAATGGTGCAGAAGAGATTCACCAGGATGTTACCTGGGCTTATAGGTTTGAGTTAGAGTCATAGAGTTATACAGCATGGAAACAGGTCCTTCAGCCCAACTTGGCCATGCTGACCAAGATGGCCCACCTGCCCGCATGGCTCATATCCCTCTAACCGTTTACTATCCATGTACCTGTCCACATGTCTTTTAAATGTTGTTATTGTACCTGCTTTAACTACTTCCTCTGGTAGTTTGTTCCACCCTCAGTGAAAAACTTCATACTAAATCTTTCCCCTCTCACCTTAAACCTATGCCCTTTGGTTCCCGAGTCCCCTACTCTGGATAAAAAACATTGCATTTACCACATCTATTCCCCTCATGATTTTAGAAACAGAGAAACATAGAAAATAAGTGCAGGAGTAGGCCATTCGGCCCTTTGAGCCAGCACCAGCATTCAATATGATCATGGCTGATCATCCAAAATCAGTACCCCGTTCCTGCTTTCTCCCCATATCCCTTGATTCCATTAGCCCTAAGAGCTATATCCAATTCTCTCTTGAAAACATCTAGTGAATCGGCCTCCACTGCCTTCTGTGGCAGAGAATTCCACAGATTCACAACTCTCTGGGTGAAAAAGTTTTCCCTCATCTCAGTCCTAAATGGCCTGCCCCTTATTCTTAAACTGTGACCTCTGGTTCTGGACTTCCCCAACAGCGGGAATTTTTTCCTGCATCTAGCCTGTCCAATCCCTTAAGAATTTTATATGTTTCAAAGGGTCCCCTCTCATCCTAAATTACAGTAAATACAGACCCAGTCGACCCATTCTTCCATCATATGTCAGTCCCGTTATCCTGGGAATTAACCTGGTGAACCTATTCTGCACTACCTCAATAGCAATAATGTCCTTCCTCAAATTAGGAGACCAAAATTGCACACAATACTCCAGGTGCGGTCTCACCAGGGCCCTGTGCAACTGCAGTAGGATGTCCTTGCTCCTAAACTCAAATCATCTCGCAATGAAGGCCAACATGCCATTAGCTTTCTTCACTGCCTGCTGTACCTGCACGCTTACTTTCAGTGACTGATGTTCAAGCACACCCAGGTCTCGTTGCACCTCCCCTTTTCCTAATCTGACACCTATCGGGTATTAATCAGCCTTCCTGTACTTGCCACCAAAGTGGAGAACCTCACATTTATCCACATTATACTGCATCTGCCATGCATCTGCCCACTCACCCAACATATCCAAGTCACCCTGCAGCCTCATAGCATCCTCATCGCAGCTCACACTGCCACCCAGCTTTGTGTCATCCACAAACTTGAAGATGTCACATTTAATTCCCTCATCTAAATCAATTATATATATTGTACATAACTGGGGTGCCAGCACTGAGTTTTGCGTCACCCCACGAGTCACTGCCTGCCATTCTGAAAAGGACCCATTAATTCCTACTCTTTGTTTCCTGTCAGCCAACCAGTTCTCTATCCATGTTAATACCCTACCCCCAATACCATGTGCTCTAATTTTGCACACTAATCTCTTGTGTGGGACCTTGTCAAAGGCTTTTTGAAAGTCCACATCCACTGGCTCTCCCTTATCCATTCTTTTTATACACCTCTATAAGATCACCTCTCAGCCACCTGTGCTCCAAGGAATTAGTCCTAGCCTGCATGACATCTCCCATTAGCCCAGGCCTTCGAGTCGAGAAAAACATTGACGTTTCGGGTCGAGATATGGTATCAGGACTAGAGTGTGAAAGAAAGAAAGATATGTAAATGTGGAGGGGAGATCAATGCCTAGAAGGTGGTGGGTGGAACAAGATGAGGGGGGGGGGGGGGTGGGGGGGGGGGGGATGATGGCAGATAGAGTTAAGTGGAAGAGAAGGAGGAGAAGGTGGAGATAGAGCCTAGCAGGTGGTTGGTGGAACCAGATAAGGGCACACAGATGGCAAGGATCCACAGATGGAATCTTGAGCAAAACACAAAGTGCTGGAGTTACTCAATGGGGCAGGCAGTCTCTGTGGAGGAGCTTGATAGGCGATCGTTTAGGGTCGTGACAATTCTTCAGATGATGGGGAGATGGAACCAGGTCAGGGATGGGGGGAGGGGGGGGGGTGGGGTGTTGGAGGGATGGAAATAGTGAGTAAAGGGAGAGAGACTCCGATTACGAGTGAGAAAGGAACACTGGGGGAGTGGTTTGCAAAAAAAAGATACAAAGTGCTGGAGTAACTCAGTGGATCAGGCAGCATCTTTGGAGAATGGGGACACGTGTCATTTTGGATCGGAACATCTCAAGAAGGGTCCTGACCCCAAACCAACATCTGCAGTTCCCTGCAGTTTCTACAGAGGGAGTGGTCAGCTGAAATTAGAAAAGTCACCATCGATTTCATTGAGTCGTAGGCTATCCCAGCAGAATATGAGTTTAGTTTAGAGATACAGCGCAGAAACAGACCCTTCAGCCCACCGAGTCCGCACTGACCAGCGATCCCCACACAGTAACACTATCCTACACACACTAGGGCCAATTTACAATTATAACAAGCCAATTAACCTACAACCTGTACGTCTTTGGAGTGTGAGAGGAAACCAAAGATAATGGAGAAAACCCACTCAGTCACGGGGGGAACGTTACAAACACCTTGCAGGCAGCATCCATGGTCGGGAACGAACCCGGGTCCCTGGTGCTGTAAGCTCTGTAAAACAGCAACTCTACCACTGTGCCATCGTGCCGCCCACCATGTTGTTCTTCTAGTTTGAATTAGGCCTTGGTGGAGAAGCCTGAAGAGAAAAAGAGATCAGTGTGGGGATTGTTACGAGAGTTGTAATGGCACATAACCTGAAGCTCAAGATCACCGTTGTGGACAGAGCTGAGGCGCTCTATATAACGAATGCCCAGTCTACGCTTGGTATCACCAAGATAGAGGAGGCCACATCAGATGCTCTGTAGGCGGTAGACCAGGTTGGTAGAGGTGCATGTGATCTGGGACATGTAGCCCATCTCAGGGACCCTCCTGTTATTCCATCTGGAATTACAGGAGGGGCCTTCATTTAGCATCCTGGGTGAAAGGTGTTACGTCTCCCACCACTCCCTCAACATCGTTCTGGGCGGGACAGCTCAATACTTATTATCAAGCATGTGCGCTGGGACCTGAACTCTTCAATATCCGACTCAGGCTCGAGAGCAGAGCCACAGCCGACCCAGCCAGTAAAAAGACACTGCCAAGAGAGCTGACTTTATCACTTACCACAGAAACTTTTCCAAACGGAATCGGCTGAATAACTAAGGGTCAGACCTCCGCCACCACCCCCGGCAGCACGTTCCAGACACCCACCACTCTCTGCAAAATCAACTTTTAGATGTTTGCCAGCATGTTGCTGGATTGGAGGGCATTAGGTAGAAGGGGTGACAAAGGTGGATTATTTACTTTGGACCATCAAAGGCTGAGGGAAGAGCTGACTGGAGTGTTGGATAGACAGTCAGAATCTCTTCTTCCCCGGGGAGGAAATGTCATAGACTAAAGGGCACAGCTTTAAGGTGAGAGGGGCTAAGTTTAAAGGAGATGTGCGGGGCCAGTTTGTAACACAGAGGAACGTGTTGCCAGGGGTGGGGGTGGAGGCACATACAACAGTGTTTGCCACAAGTGTTGCAAGGAGACCGTTTCAGAGAGGAGGAGAGGGTGGAATTGATGTACATGGGTGGGCTTTCAATATCGTGGAAGGGTCACGGATGTTGGTGAAAGTGGAGGTGTAGGGGCAAGTGTTACACCATCTACGGCTGCAGGGTAAAGTGGGAGAGGATGGAGTCACGGAAAAGAGGTCCCTGTGGAGGGTGGGGTGGAAAGGGCGGAAGATGTGGCTGGTGGTGGGGTTGGCATCTTACTCCGGAAAAATGTTCTCAACTGGACGGCACGGTGGCGCAGTCGTAGAGTTGCTGCCTTACAGCTCCAGAGACACAGGTTCGATCCTAACTATGGGTGCTGTCTGTACCGAGTTTTACTTTGTCACCATGACCCCTCGTGTTTTCTCCGGGTGCTCCGGTTTCTTCCCACACTCCAAAGTGATATAGGTTTTTAGGTCACTTGGCTACGTTAAATTTGTAAATTGTCCCTATTGTGTAGGATAGTGCTGGTGTACAGGGTGATGGCTGGTCAGCGTGGACTGGGTAGGCCGAAGGACCTGTTTTCATGCTGCCTCCCTAAAAATCCTGCAAGGCAACTGTAAACACAACATTGTGGGATTACATTTCCAGACAATTATCCATAGTACTTTTGAAGCATTATTATTGGTTTTTAACTGAATGAAACAGCTTCTCTATGTAATCCTTCCCGAGTGGTGTTTTTACAACATTTATCTCTCCATTCTGAGCCTTAATCCAAATCCTATTGCTTTCTCTGGTGTTTATAAAGCAATTGCTCAAGTCCTGTGCCAGAAACTCCCGGAAAGTTACCAAAGAAAGTCACAATGCCATACACCCAGTGTCAAACATGTTCAAGCCAGCATTATCAATTGAGCTTGATTTTAGAGCTCTCCTTACCTCCCATGTCTTTTTGATCTACAACCTCCATGGAAATCAAAGGGGTTATGAATTTAACATCATCCCATCAGAAGCAGGGTCATCCCCTTTAACCTTGTCACTGCAAGTTTTTTTTTCACTCTTGGCCATGACCAGAGTATATTTCGGGTTGGCACTGAACAGGTTAAACTTTGCCCAGATCAGAATACAATTCATTTTATTCCAAACATTCTAGAGACAGGCCTTTTTTTGCTGCTGAGGCTGGTGTTTACTTCCTAGTTGCCTCTAAGAAGATGGTCATCTTGGAACATAGAACATGGAACAGTACAGCACAGGAACAGGCCCTTCGGCCCCCAATGCCCATGCTGAACATGATATCATGATAAATCAATCTCCTCTGCCTGCACGTGATGTATATCCCTCCATTCCCTGCACATCAAAGGTTTCAAAGGTTTCACAGGTCTTTTAATGTCACATGTACCAATTAAGGTACAGTGATATGTGAATTACCATACAGCTATATGAAAAAAAACACACAACTACATAAAAGTTTACATAAACATCCACCACAGCGGATTCCCCACATTCCTCACTGTGATGGAAGGGAATAAAGTCCAATCTTCTTCCTCTTTATTCTCCCGTGTCCGGACTGTCAAACCATCCGTCTGGGTGATCGATGCTCCCACGTCGGGACGGTCGAAGCTCCCACGTTGGGGCAATTGAAGATCCTGTGGCTTGGAGTTCCCGAAGTCGGTCTCTGACCAGAGACCGTGAGCTCCGTGATGTTAAGTCCGCAAGCACCCACGGATGCACCTCCGAGGTCGATCCCTGGCAAAGGGATCGCGAGCTCCACGATGTTAAACTCCTACAGGCACCCGCGGTGGAGCTCTCAAAAGTCGGTCTCCAGCAAAGGCCACCAACTCATCGATGTTAGGCCGCAGTGCGGTCGGAGATACGATACGGAAAAAAATCGCATCTCCGTCGAGGTAAAAGATTAGAAACGTTTCCCCCAACTCCCCCCAACCCCCCCCCCGCATAAAACAAGCTAAAGAATACTAAAAACATACATTTAACACATACTATTAAAACACAAAGAAGGAAGAGAAAGACAAACTGTTGGCAAGGCAGCCATTGCTGGTGCCACCCGGTGGTCTCCATGTCTCTATGCAAAGGTCTCATAAAAGCCACTATTGTATCTGCTTCCACCACCATCCCTGGTGGAACGTTCAAGGCACACACCCGGCTCTGTGTTACAAAACCTGCCCCGCACATCTCCTTTAAACTTAACCCCTCTCACCTTAAGGCTATGCCCTCTAGTCTTTGACATTTCCTCTCTGGGGGAAAAAAAGATTCTGACTGTCCACCCAAAACTTAAATTAGGTCTTCACTCTGCCTTTGATGCTCCAGGGAAAACAATCCAAGCTTGTCACCCCCTGTAGCTATTGCCCTCCAATCCAGGCAACATGCTGGCAAACGTCTAAAAGTTGATTTAGCAGAGAGTGGTGAGTGCCTGGAAGGTGCTGGGAGTGGTGGTGGTTGATGTAGATGCAGTAATAGCATTTGAAAGGTTTCTGGAGCTTGACTTTGGAAGTTATGTGTGGGGATTTTGTGTACGTCACAGAAAAATGGGATTGTGAAGACTGTTTTTTGTAGGGGCAGCACGGTTGCTGCCTTACAGCACCAGAGACCTGGGTTCGATCCTGACTACGGGTACGGAATTTGTGCGCTCTGCCCGTGACCACGTGGGTTGTCTCCAGGTTTCTTTCCCCACTCCAAAGACGTACAGGTTTGTAGGTTAATTGGCTTCGTAAAGTTGTAAACTGTCCCTAGTGTGTAGGGTGGTGCTAGTGTATGGGGATCAATGGTGGGTGGGGACTCAATGGTCTGAAGGTCCTGTTTCCGCGCTGTATCTCTAAACTAAACGAAAATAAACTAAGAAAGATAATGTGCAGGTACACAAAAAAGCTGGAGAAACTCAGCGGGTGCAGCAGCATCTATGGAGCGAAGGAGATAGGCAACGTTTCAGGCCGAAACCCTTCTTCAGACTGATTGTTATAAAATCGGGCCGTGCGGGGCTGGGGAACGATGAGGTTGGGGGCTCGGAGGGGCAGGGCTTCGGAGTTGATGAAGTCGGTGATGGTGCTAGAGATAGTGGCCTGGTGCTCATTTGTGGGGTCATGGTCCAAGGGTAATAATAATAATAATAATAAATTTTATTTATGGGCGCCTTATACCAAAGTCTCAAGGACACCTTACAGAGTTTAACAAGTAAGAAACATATAATCGGAGTAAAATAAATTATAAAGACATCACCAATACACAAATTAAAGACAGAATTCGATCCAAAGACACAAAAAAAATCAGAAACACAATGTGAAGAGAGAGCAGCGGCAGCTTAACCGCGCCAGCATCCACTCTCCCTTCCGACCGCCATCTTGGACACAGACTAAAATAGACACTACATACAAAAATCATTCCCCCACAATGATTACCACTGTGGGGGAAGGCACAATGTCCAGTCCCCATCCCCAGTTCTCCCACAGTCAGGCCTATTGAGGCCTCCGCTATTGCCTCTACGGAGGCCCGATGTTCCTGGCCGTTCTCGCCGGGTGCTGTTGCCCTGGCGTCAGGAGAGTCCTTTCAGCGGCTGGGCCACCTGGAATGGCCGCTTCCATTGCCGTAGACCGCAGCTTCCGAAGCCGACAAGGCCGTGCCGGTTTGGAGCTCCCAGGCTCCAGATGTTGAATTCGGCGCCGACCGCTCTGCAGACCCGCAGCCCGGAGGTGTTGAGATCGGCGGTCACAGCTCACCGGAGCTCCAGCGCGTCGATCCAGCGCGGTGACCCAGGCAAGGCATCGCCCGCTCCGCGATAGCGCTCCAGCGCTGTGCCGCCACCGAAGCTGAAGGTGCTGGGCGGTCCCCGCCAGGAAACGGCGCTCCACGCCCGCTGGTAGGCCACGAGGACGGGTCGACGGGGCAGCCCGGAGAAAAAGCTGCCTCACCGACCAGGTAGGGACCTAGAAATAAGGTTACCCCCTTCCCCCTACATTAAAAGTCTAGTTCTCCTACAGACAGCACACAAGACTAACTAAAACTACAAAAAAAAGTGAATTAAACAGACGGCTGCTGATTAGCAGCCGTTCACCAAGATGGCTCCTCCTTCCTTTAGGTAGGAGGAGGTGTCCGAGAGTTGGCGCGTGGCCTCAGCTTTGTTGAGATTGACACGCCAGACTACCACGGCACCTCCCTTGTCGGTGGGTTTAATAACCCAGTCTGGGTTGTTGCGGAGTGAGTCGATGGCTGTACGTTCGGGGGGGGGGGAGAGATTGGAGTGAGACAGGGGAGTGGAGAAGTTGAGGCGGTTGATGTCGCGATGGCAGTTTTGGATAATAAGTTCTAAAGCCGGAGGGCCACGAGGGAGGGTCCACGAGGTGGGGGTTCGTTGGAGACGGGAAAAGGGATCATCAATGGGGTGCGAGGACTCCTTCCCGTGGAAGAACGCTGTGGGGCGGAGGCGACGGTAGAAGAGCTCCAAGTCGTGGTGGGCGTGGAACTTATTGAGGTGGGGACGGAGGGGGACAAAGGTAAGACCTCTGCTGAGGACAGACCTTTCGGTGTCGGAGAGGGGGAGGTCGGGGGGGATGGTGAACACAGGGATGGGGGTTGGGGCCGTAGGAAGGCAGGTGAGTGGACTGAGGACGAGGCAATGTGTGGTGGGGGGGTAGAGGGTGGTCAGGGGGTGGGGGGTATGAGGGCTGTAGTGTGGGTAGGGAAGACCAGGGGTCACATAGTTTGAGGGGGATGGGGAAGACCCAGTGGAACAGCCACTGAGGTTACCAGGGTTGGGCAGACTAGCACTAGGACATAGTGCAGTCAAACCCAGAGGAGTGGGAGTTAGCAGCGTGGAGGCTTCATGCCCGGTGCAGACGGCTGCGGGCTGCTGGAGGGCGGTGGATTGGCGAGGGTCGGCGGACCCGATGGTAGGAGTCCGTGGGCAGTAGAGTCCGGGTCGGCGGGCGATGTGTGGGAGGTCCTGGTGGGTGGATGGTCGGTGGGGCGGCACGGTTCGGCCAGACCGGTGAGGCGAGGAGTTGAGTGGGGCACGGTGTGGCGGCCATGTTCGGGGAGTTCCGATCCGGTGGCGATGTTCAGTAGGTCGGGTCTGGTAGCAATGTTAGGTAGGCCCGGTGCGGCGGCAATGTTGGGTGGGCCCGGTGCGGCGGCAATGTTGGGTGGGCCCAGTGCGACGGCAATGTTAGGTGGGCCTGGTGCGACGGCGATGTTGGGTGGGCCCGGTGCGACGGCGATGTTGGGTGGGCCCAGTGCGATGGCGATGTTGGGTGGGCCCAGTGTGGCGGCGATGTTGGGTGGGCCCAGTGCGACGGCGATGTTGGGTGGGCCCAGTGCAGCGGCGATGTTGGGTGGGCCCGGTGTGACGGCGATGTTGGGTGGGCCTGGTGCGACGGCGATGTTGGGTGGGCCCAGTGCGACGGCGATGTTGGGTGGGCCCAGTGCGACGGCGATGTTGGGTGGGCCCAGTGCGACGGCGATGTTGGGTGGGCCCAGTGCAACGGCAATGTTGGGTGGGCCTGGTGCGACGGCGATGTTGGGTGGGCCCAGTGCAACGGCGATGTTGGGTGGGCCTGGTGTGACGGCGATGTTCATGTGCAACTGAGTTTTACGCTGTCAGTGAAAGTTTTCAGTTGTCATCCGTAACATCGACAGCACCGCCAGGCCAGGCCGACCCTGCAACTCCAACCCAATGCCGTTATCAGGACAACATGCACTAAGGCCAAGTTAAGACTCAAACATTTTTAACAACTTTGAACTTGAAGGGTACAAGATGTGGCGACTCTTGTGTACTGCCTCAGTGTAATCTACTATTCTTACACACTTGTTCTTAGGTATGATTGTGCCAATGTATAGTAAGATTTTTACTGAACTGTATGCCAAAGGAATTTCACTCTACCTTGGTACATGGAAAATAAAGTAGTTTAGCTTGTTTCTTTATAGATACAGCAGGAAACAGGCCCTTCGGCCCACCGTGTCTGCCCGACCAGCGATCCCCACACACGAGCAGCATCCGACACAATAGGGATAATTTGCAATCTTTACCGATACCAATTAACCTACAAACCTGTACGTCTTTGGAGTGTGGGAGGAAACTGGGGCACCCAGGGAAAACCTACATGGTCATGGGGAGATCGTACAGTTCTCCGTACAGACAGCACACATAATCAGGATCGAACCCGAGTCTCTAACGCTGTAAGGCAGCAACTCTACCACCATGTCGACCCTAAAAGGTCATAGTATCGACCTCAATATATGAAAAGTCGCTTAATCACAAGGGTGGGATTCAAACCCAGGCGTGCAAAGCGGAATGGATTTGCAATCCGAAGTCTTATCCATCTGGCCACATAGTCTGTTGAATTATGATACTATTGAATCATAAAATACCATTGAACCATTTAAGTCGAAGTTTAAATGCTGGAATATTTCTCTACATTTTGAACGTAAGGAATGTCAATTTGTGTTTTCCAGGATTGGGGAAGGTGAGAAGAACTTGCTTTGGACGAAGCACTCCTTCTGCAACAACTCAAACTGCTTCCTTCCTCTCTTACTGGGCAGCGGACTGAGCCAGGGCACAGTCTCTCTGCCTGAGGTCTATGCTGTGCTCAAGAGGTGGAGCTTCTCAGCAAACCCATTGGAGTCACTGGGACTGTTGCTTTCAAGGTAGGGTCTGGTGTACCTCCCGGTGAATTTTCCTCCCGCAAGGGTTGACGTCTTACACAAAACGCTTGTCTTTATTTTAAACGCATTTTCATAGAACAGCACAGGAATATCCCCTTCGGCCCACAATGCCTGTGCCGCGCATGATGCCAAAATCAACTCTTATCTGCCCGCACATAATCCACCCCCTTCGTATCTATGAGCCCATCGTAAAGTCTCTGAAACATCACTATCGTATCTGCCTCGACCGCCAACACTGGCAACACGTTCCAGGCACCCACCACCCTTTGTGTAAAAACTTGCTCCACACATCTGCTTTAAACTTTGCCCACCTTAGCTTCAAGCTTGGTCTGATGTTCTGGGTCTTCTCTGCCTCTCATAATTTTATATACTTCGACCAGCTCTCCCCTCAATCTCCAGTGTTCCACAGAAAACAATCCAACCTCTCCCTGTCGTTAATACCCTCTAAATCAAGCAGCATTCTGGTCAACTTCCTCTGCACTCTCTCCAAAGCCTCCACATCCTTCCTGTAAAGGGGCGACTGGAACTGCACGCAATACTCCAAATGCAGCCTATCAGGTCAGGTCGGGGGGAGTTCCCCCCCCCCCCCCCCGCCACGGGTACCATGTAATCCCGTGCTACCTGCTCCATGGTCAGATAGTCGTCCGCTAAACTTTCTCTCCCACCTGGTTTGCCAGGTGAGGAGGGGGCTCTGGACCCCCAGCAGGACCAAAAACAAGACCTGTTCAAGGGCGGATGAGCTTTTTAGCGAGCCAATGGCCATCCACACTTCAGTAGAAGTTGCGATCACTGTCGTACACAGCATTGTGAGGAATGATGATAAAGCACACACACCAAAATCCTATACTTCCAGCAGCGGATGTCCGCAGGAACTGGAGGACAGAGATGTGTGGTGCGTCCGTCACCTTTCCCGTTGGAAACCAGCACCACTGCGTCACTAATGTTTTCAACGATGATGATGAACCGAACCAAAGTCCTATAGAGCTGCATCATGATTTCCTGACACTTATAGTCAATGCCCCGACCGATGAAATCCATTAGATTATCTTCATCGGTTTGATGCTTGGGGTAACATAAACTTGTGGTCCTTTTGATTAGACCGACCCAAGTCAGCTGGGGCTTGTGGTTGTAAATAGAGTCTAGATTTAATTGACGTATTGTATGTATCAACAATGGAACAAAAAAATGTGTATTGCAGCATCTTAAGAGGACAGTAAATGCAATACACAGAGATTATGTAATGAACACAAAAAATCAATAGATAAATAACCATAACACTAGTGCAAAATGTCTGAAGTCCCTTGGTGCAACGAAAAATACTCCATAGAAGTTCATAGTTGAGGTTAATGTTGTGTAGTGTTCAAGAGCTTGATGGTTGTGGGGAAAAAGCTGTACTTGAACTTGGTGGTCACGGGTTTCAGTCTCCTGTTGCTTCTTCCCGATGGTAGGAGTCACATTTTCATAGAACAATACAGCACAGGAACAGCCCACAGTGTCTGTGCCAAACATAATGAAGTGGGTCTTTGATGATGCTGGCTGGCATTTGAGGCAGAGCCTCCTATAGATTCCTTTGATGAATGAATGAATAAGTTTATTGGCCAAGTATTCACATACAAGTGATTTGCCTTGGTGCTCCGCCCGCAATTAACAACATGACATACAGTGACAGTTAGGGATGACACATAAAACATTAAACATTAATAATAAAACATTATCGATTAAACATGTGAATTAAATAAAATACTAGAGCAAACGGAGGCTACAGATTTTTGTTTGTTGAGTAGAGCTACTACTCGTGGAAAAAAGCTGTTTTTATGTCAGGCTGTGGCAGCTTTGACAGTCCGGAGTCGCCTTGCAGAGGGAAGTGATTCAAAGCGTTTGTGGCCAGGGTGAGAGGGGTCAGAGATGATCTTACCAGCTCGCTTCCTGGCTCTTGCAGTGTACAGTTCGTCAATGGAGGGAAGGTTGCAGCCAATAACCTTCTCAGCTGATCAGACGATTTGCTGCAGCCTCTGGATGTCGTGCTTGGTGGCTGAGCCAAACCAGACCATGATGGAGAAGGTGAGAACAGACTCTACGATGGCCGTATAGAATTGGACCATCATTGCCTGTGGCAGATTGTGCTTCCTCAGCTGCCGCAGGAGGTACATCCTCTGTTGTGCCTTTTTGACTGTGGAGTCGATGGTAGCCCCCCATTTAAGGTCCTTGGAGATGATAGTTCCCAGGAACTTAAAAGATGGCGGGGAGATCAGAACCTGCGATTGACTGGGCAGTGTCCACCACTCTCTTGTACTCTCTGCCATCTCCTATTCAGTTATTCAGCGGCAGTCCAACGTTTTCATGCATGCACTGAATTGTAGAAAGCCGGCAAGCATTGATTGATTGAAGGGCCTGTCCCACTTACGCGACCTTTTCGGCGACTGCCGGCTCCAGGTAAGTCCAGAATCGTCTCTCCCCCACCGGAGACTGCTTCTGATGACACAATGCTAAGTTCACAATCCCTCCGATGCCAATGGCGGCTGTAGGGTCAAAGACACGGGAGGTAAAAAGAAAGATTTTAAATTATTTTACAAGCCTAGAACAGTACAGTGCAGGAATAGTAAGATTAAACGAGAACTTACCTAAGTTTGAAGTTTGATCTTTATTTTATGAGGAGTTACGTAGGTGATTACGTGAAGAACCCCGCCAGTGCGCCTGCGCGTCAATCTTCAAAGCAGCGGTGTGAAATCACAAAAAACAACAACCAAAGTAATATAGTCTCATAATAAAACGAGTAATACAAGAACTTCCATCTGACCTTTATGATAGAGTGTAGGGTCGTGGTGGGCACGTAATCACCTACGTAACTCCTCATAAAATAAAGATCAAACTTCAAACTTAGGTAAGTTCTCGTTTAATCTTACTATTTTACTTCGGAGTCACGTGAGTGACTACGTGAAGATTTTAAAGCTTTGTGATTTCATGCCGTGGATCAATCCCGGCTTCTCACTGCATAGATTGACTCGGAACGAGAATAATCAATCATGCATTCATAATAACATTTGTACCACAAATGCAGTAATTCATTTCAATAATGAAATGAATCAGATCCCCTTTAAACCAGAGGAATTTACACAGAACTTTAAATAGTTTCTGCAAACAACCCCGCATTAACAATAGGCCGATGGTAAAAATGTTGAAACATCAACTCATTGGACCACCCGGCGGCTGCGAGGATATGGTCGACGGGGCCGTCTTTTGCCCTGGCCGCCGACGTTTCTGCTGCCCTAGTCGAGTGAGACGTAAAAACATAAGTGTTAATACCAGCAGCTGTTAAGACTTCTTTTATCCATCTGGAAATAGTCTGTATTGAAACTCTCTTGTGTGGTTTCTTGTGTGTGATCAACAACCCAGTTTCCGTATTCTCAAATTCTTTGTGACCTCAATGTATTTTAATAAATATGTCTTAATACAGAGACATGGATCATTTGGATATGCTGCTAGCATAATTTTAAATCCTGTCACACCTGGCCTAATTTACTTTAGTAGGTCATAGATATAGAATGTAACCTTGTCTTCAGTTACTTCCATACTGTCTTTTTGTAATTTTCCAAGTGTTTGCACTCGTTGTGCTGTCACTCATGCCATAAGCATGAATACTTTCATACTGAGCTTGACCAAAGGTAAAGACACACTTGATGACCATTCACGAAGTAGTTTCAGTACCACACTTACATCCCAGATTGTCACGTACCTAGGTTTCGGTGGTTTGGAATTAAAGATTCCTTTCATTAGTCTGGAAACAATTGGGTGTGACCCAATTGAGTTTCTTTCTGAATCCAGAACCAAATATGAGGACAATGCACTTCTGGCTGAATTAATTGCATTACAACTCAGACCTTCATCATAATAAAGTTTTGACAGAAATTCTAAACATTTGAAATATCTGCAGTACTTTATTGCACATTCTTTTGTACACAGAACTCTTCCCATTTCTTAATATAAGAAAGGTACTGTTTTTGAGTGCTCTTCCTCCCGGCTGCCGTAAGCATGTCCACAGTATGCTCAGACAGTCCTCGTCCCAGAAAAGGCATTCTTAAAACCTGCAAATCAACAAATCCAAACGATGGTATAATGGATGTTGTTACCCTGTTACAGAGTACAACAATAAATTACTCCTTTTTGGGACTTTCATCAACATTTGTGTTGTTAATTCTAATATCAACAGATACCATGGCTGTATAGGCCAATCTGGTACTACCAATACCCTTGAAGCAGCATCTTGCCTGATTTTAAGCAAACATTGGCTTATGAGGCAGAAAGGTGGAAATATATATGAAAACATACCACCCCAATGTAGCGAGAAAGCATCAATCGCCACTGCTCCTGGATCTGGTTTCCATGAGACATATCTCGATAGCTGATGATTCAAGTCGATGTCGGTCATTCCAAATCTGGTTACTATATCATTGAATACCTCTTGATTCAACAACCATTCTTTATTATCATGGAACTTTCGTGACCTGGTGTCTGCTATCGTATTCATTCTACCTGTTAGATGGAGAGCTGAAATATTCTTTTCAATACACCAAGACCAAATTTGATTAGCCATTTTGTCACATGACACCGACTTGATTCCACCCATATGATTAATATAGGCAACTGCTGTTGTGTTATCAATTTGAACTTGAACATGCTTATTAGTTGTGTTAGAACAGTAAGCTTGGAGCCCATAGAAACATCCTAGAAGCTCCAAATAGTTAATTCCCCATGTCTGCAGTAACAATGACTCTTCCTGATTCCATCTGCCTCCGCAGCTAGATGTTAAGTCAGTTGCACCCCATCCTAGTGCACTGGCATCAGTTTGTAATATTATGGAAGGTTGTTCAATCAGCACTTTACTGGAACTGCTTGAGACATGTAGAATCCACCACTGCAGATCAGAAACTGCATTTGTTGTTAGTTGCATGGTTCTATCAAAAATGACCAACATGCTTTCTCAGTGCCTGTTCTTTAATTCTCTGCAGCTGTTGATAATTTAATGGTCCAAATTGAACTGCTGGGAATGCTGCTACTAATTTTCCCAGTACACGAGCCACCTGTCTAATTGAGGGTTTTTGCTCGTTTAGGAGATTACTACAATCTTTAATCAAATCCACCCTTTTTTCCCTGGGCAAAGTAATATTCATTTGGACTGAATCAATTGTAAACCCCAAATAATTAATAGAGGTACATGGTGTTAACCTAGATTTCTTTGGATGAATTAGAAACCCCAAATTTTCAAAAGTTGATTTCACAACTGCAACAGATGCTTCTGTTGACTGTTTTGTCTTTCCTATAATCAAGACATCATCCAAATATGCCATGAGTACATGCCCCTGGCTTCTCAGCAAACCCAGAATTGGTTTTAACAATTTTGTGAATATTCTGGGTGCAGATGTTAACCCATTAGGCAGAGCTTTGAACTGCCACAACTGGTTCATCCATTTAACTTTAAGATACTTCCTATCTTCTGAATGAACAGACACTGAATAATATGCATCTTTCAAGTCTATAGTTGCCATATAACATGCTTCTGAAATAAGCTGTTTGGCAGTCACAAATGTTTCCATTTAAAATGTCTAAATTGCACAAAAGGATTCAGATTTGTCAAATCTAGAATAATCCTACATCCTCCATCCCTTTTTGATCGAGGGAATATATTTCACACAAATTGGTGACTTTGGTAGACTGATTTTTTTCAATAACCCCTTTTTTATATAGGGTTTCAAGTGCAACCTGAACCTCCATCACTTCTTTTTGTACAAAGTTCAGAGTTCGGCTAGGAACATGCTGAACAGGCAAATCATAATTTGGATTGAATTCAAACCAAGTAATTTATTAAGGAGGCCAGTTCTTCTGCTAATGGCTCTCCTGACCCTGACGGGACAGCAAATCCTACTGCCAGGAGTGGAACATCTGGCAGCTGCCGTTCATCGCCTTGTACAGCCTCACCGTCAGAGTCGGGGTCTGAAATCTCATGACCCGTAGCACGCTCCTCTTCCTGAGGGTGCATTCCATCAGCCCTGAGCCAGGTGCTGTTAAGCTGCTCCTGCAGCTTGGATTACAGTACACTCCTTCCTGAGTGAACTTTGCTCCAACAGCCTATGTAAAAGACTTTCTATTTGGGCAACATGCTCGAAAGCAGTATCTAGCCCTGTACCAGGAGCTGTTTGAGCTGTTTCCAGCAGCTTGCTTTCAGTACACTCCTCCCTGAGTGAACTTTGCTCCAACAGCCTATGTAAAAGGCTTTCTATTTTGGGCAATATCTAGCCCTGGAGCTACTTACATTGCCTGGGACTCCCTCCGTGGGCCGTTGGGATTTAAACTGTGTCTTTTGCCCGACAGGCGCTGACTGTGTTTTCACCAGCCCCAGGTCCACAGTCGCTATGCTCACTGCTGGCGACTGTACCGGGGTTTAGAGGCGGTTGGTCTCTAACCGCGGACTCCCGACTTTCCCGACTTTCTGTCGGCTGTGTCGCACGCCTCTTCCCCCTGTCCGTTTTTTCCATGGCGTCTGTGGAAAAAATCCCCATAGACCCACAGTAAACGGACCTGGAAAACCTGAAAAAAGTTTTTACTTACCTTGTAGTTGAAAAACTACAAATCCACTCGAGGAGCTCTGCTCCTCACATCCGTTTGCATCAAGGCGTCTGACGTAATGACGCGCAGGCGCACTGGCGGGGTTCTTCACGTAGTCACTCACGTGACTCCGAAGTAAAACAGGCCTTTTGACCCATAATGTCCGTGCCGAACATGATGCGAAGTTAAACTGATCTCATCTGCTCGTGATCCATATCCCTCCATTCCCTGCATATCCTTGTGTCTATCTAAAAGCCTCTTCCACGCCGCTATCAATTCTGCCTTCATCACCGCCCCTGGCAGCGCGTTCCAAACACCCACCACTCTTGTGTATAAAACCTGTTCTCACATCTCCATTATATTTCCCCCATCTCACCTGAAAGCTATGCCCTCTAGTGTTGCCCATTTCCACCCTTAGAAAAGGCTCTGACTGTCTACTCTATCTGTGCGAATCATAATTTTATATCTCATAACTTTACAATTTTATATCTCATAATTGAATATTTTTTATAATTTTAGATTACTTTAACTTCATATTAATCTAATATTTTCAGTGTTTTAAGCAGCTCCTCACACCAATAATTTCTATGAGGCTTTGCGTTTTGCATTTTATTTTCCTTGAGCAGAGCTGTTAACTTTTATGGCCAGGACGACCTTGCAGTTGGTTACAGGCAGATCATTTGGATCTGTGAGTCTACTGTGCAGCACCCGGATCTCAAGCTTTCTCAATTAGCCCATCAAATCTCATACATCTATCCTCGTTATGCTTACTTTCTTTGTGCCTACTGTCCTTGAGTTTTGCAAGAACCTGGACCTGGAGAGGCTTTCAGCTGGGAAGTAAAATCAAGGAGTTCTACAGCACAGAAACAGGCCATTCAGCCTGACTTGACCATGCCAACTGTTTTATTCCCAACAACACAAATCCCATTTGGTCCATTTCATAGATCATGGAACAGTAAAGCACAGGGACAGGCCATTCGGCCCACAATGTCTGTGCCGGACAGGATGCCAAATTAAACTAAACCCTTCTCCTGGCCGGGATCCATATCCCTCAATCCCCTGCATCAATTCATATGTTTTAGGAGCAGAATAAGGCCATTCAGCCCATTGAGTCCACTCCTCCATTCAATCATGGCTGATCTATCGTTCTCTCTCAACCCTTTTCTCCTGCCTTTGCCCCGTCACCCCTGACACCCTTACCAATCCATATGCCTATCTAAAAGCTTCTTAAATGCCACTTTCATATCTGCCTCCACCACCACGCTAGGCAGCAAGTTCCATGCACCCACCGCCTTCTGTGGGAAAAAAACTTGCCCCGCACATCTCCTTTAACCTTTGCCCCTCTCACCTTATACCTATGCCCTTCCTTCTTTGACATTTCCACCCTGGGGACACTCTACACAAGAAAAGATTCTGACCAAGGGGCAGCACAATGGCGCAGCAGTAAAGTCGCCGCTTTACAGCAACAGAGACCCAGGTTCGATCCTGACCACGGATACTGTCTGAGATTCGTTTATCTTGTAATCATGTTCAACATACATATTGTGGGCCTTTTCTATGCTGTTCCATCTTCTCTGTAACCAATAAGGGATACATTCCAAACAAGAACGCCAAGACCTGTGCACGTCAGCGTGAAAATTAATTAGATCCTTTGTTTAAACTTTGCCCTTGGAAACAGCAAGAGACCACTCCAGCCTTTGTTTCACTGGTTAGATTCTGCCCGCTCTGTTATAAGTACATCTGCTCACTTTGGTAATGTAATCCTCAATACCCTTGATGACGCAAGTCAGCTCTGAAAGTTTTAAATGGCTCTGGCACCATTCACACTTTGGAAAAGTAGTTATAAAGTCGCACTGCACTTATGTCAGAGAGCATTCTGTCTGACAACACCCTGAATAACAAAACTGCAATTTTAAGGCACAGTCCTCTTATTCTTTACTCCTTTATGAAATTCTCTCTATCCTCTCTACTGCTACATTACAAATCCCTTAGCTGGAAACAAAATATTGGAGTAACTCAGCGGGACAGGCATCATCTCTGGAGAGGCCCTTCTTCAGACAAGAGTCTTGACCTGAAGTGTCACTCGTTCCTTCCCTCCAGAGATGCTGCCTGTCCCGCTGAGTTACATTTTGCGTCTATCTTCGGTTTAACCCAGCATCTGCAGTTCCTTCCTTCACAAGTTCCATGTCCCCTTCCACCCATGTTGCTCCCTCTGGCTTAACATTTCACTGCTCCTCTTCTCTCCTTGTCTGAAACTCTTTTGTCTCCTTTTCCAGTTTTCTTCCCCCTAATCCAATCAGTGTCAAGAAGGGTCCCGACCCAAAACATTGTCTGTCCATTCACTCCTGCTGCAGCCTGGCCTGCTGGTAGAACATTGCCTGGTTGATTAGCTTGCGGTGACTGGCTTCTCAAATTTCCATTGACAGACTTTAGACTTTAGAGATTCAGCGTGGAAACAGGCCCTTCAGCCTACCTAGTCTGCACCAACCAGCGGTCCCACACACCAACACAAGCCCACACACACTAGGGACAATTTACACTT
Source organism: Malacoraja senta (assembly GCA_038087875.1). NCBI lineage: Eukaryota > Metazoa > Chordata > Chondrichthyes > Rajiformes > Rajidae > Malacoraja > Malacoraja senta. Next base: position 7,448 of record JAXLNO010000387.1, on the reverse strand, counting down.
ATACCAAGTATACAAACCCAAGTCAATTAACCTGCTAGCCTGTTAGTCTTTGGAATATGGGAGGAAACTGAAGAAACTGAAGATCTCAGAGAAAACCACGCAGTTCACGGGGTTAACGTACAAACTCCATACAGACAGCACCCATAGCCAGGGTCGACTCCAGGGCTGCCTATATCCAGGGCTGAGATAAGCTAGGGCAAGGGTGGGGAACTTTTCATGTTGGAATGCTGCATTAAGTTAGCCATAATCTAATAAGGCCGCATCCAAGAAACTTCAATTAGATACACTTCAAAATGGACATTATTTTGTAAAAATCTAACTACATTGTATTAACTTCAACAAAATGAAAAAAATGTGTTAATTCTAAAGTTAAGTAACCTTTTAATGACTTTGTTGTGACTGCTTTTTGTAGGAGGTTAACGTACATTCTAGAGTCGCATTAGAACTAAATCATGAGCATAACAGGTGTTAAAATAACCCTCATGACTTACGAATGTTTTAATTGTGGCCGTCAGTCGGGGAGGATTATTTCATCGAATCTTCTTTTACTCTTTGGTATTTTAAATACGTTCATTTTAAGATTAAAATAAAAACAATAAAAGACGAACAAAAACATATGAATCAAATAAAAATAAAACGATTTGTTCTACAAAATTTGGATTCATTCAAAAGGCTGCACTTAATGGCCTAGAAAGCCGCAGGTTCCCCACCCCTGAGCTAGGAGATTGGATACACTGGATACACAAATAAATGCGTGTTTAAGACATGGGCTCCTCCATTTCTCTCAGAGCTGAGATTTCTAAACTTCTATTTCTAACCTGCTTCCTGCAAGGGTCGGGAAGCTTGAAACAGTTGCTTTGGAATACCATATTTTAATTTGCCAGTGGAGGTTTAGGAGGTTTTCAAAAATATGTTTAATTTGACTTCCGGTGGCGCTATGGAGGCTTGAGTCCAGTGCCAACTAGCTCCGTGCTGAAGAATCTGAAAACGGGAGAAAATCGGGTCTTACCTGCAGCGATCGCGATCTGAACGGCTGCCTGCCGCGTGACGTCATCAGGCGCGCGACTTTGACGGTATGTCGATGCAACATACCCCCCCCCCCCCCCCCCCCCGTGTGTCAAAAAAAAATGTTTAAGGGAAACCACCGATGGAAGAGGTAGGCCTAACTGAGGCCTCGGCCTCGGCCTCAGTTACAATGACGGCCCAGGAAGACCCAACGAAGAAATCAAAGCAGAAAAAGTCTGAAATTGAAGATCTTAAAACTTTTCTCGCTGTTGAAATTAAACAGATTCAATTACAGTTGAAAACCTTCGAAGGAAATTTGAAATTGAATTTTAAAGAGGAACTTAACTCTTTCAAGGAAGATTTTAAAGCAGAAATGGATTCTACCGTTCAAGAAATACTGGAAGTCTGGAAGAGGTCGAGGGACGATGAGGCCAAGGAACAGATGGAAGTGCTGGAAGCCAGGCTCGTTTCGGTGGAATCGAGTGTTAAAATGGAGGTGGTCCCCATTCATCAAGCACTTGATCAACCTAGAACAGCGATAACCGAACTTGAGAAATGGGCGGCGACAAGTGTGGAAGCTGTAAATCGACTCCTTATTGAAAACCAACGCCTCTCCGGTATGGTGATCAAATTAAGTGATAAGTGTACCGATCTGGAGGGGCGTCAAAGACGCAAGAATTTAAGAATTGTAGGGGTGAAAGAAGGAAGTGAGAGGGAAATGGGCCCTCGGGATTTTGTGGCAGACCTACTACAAAAAGCCTTAAAATTGGATCAAAACCCTTCACTCGGTCGAGCACATAGAGCGCAGGGGCGTCGTACACAAGATGATGCCCATCCAAGACAAATTATAGTAAAGGTGCAACTTGATCATGAATTTGACGAGATAATGAAGAAAATTGTCCGAAGCGGACAGCTCTATTTTGAAGGTGTGAGGTTCAGTATTTACCGAGATTATCCGGCAGAGGTCTTCATGAAAAGAGCGCGGTTCACTGAGACAAAAAGAATACTGAAGAAGGTACCTGAATTGAGATACGGCTTGCTTTACCCCGCAAGACTAAGAGTCACCTACAAGCAGAAGGAGCAATGTTTTACAGACCACGAAAAAGCACTGGAATTTGCCAAAGAAATCGAGAACGTGACCGCAGACTGAAGAATTTACATTACTCCTCAGGAGTCAAGGATTAACGGGACTTTGCCAGATTTAAAAGGACCTTTAAAGTTCTTTTAAGAGCTTTAAGGACATTCAAAAACTGAAATGGACGGTGGACATTGGAGAAAACCGTGGTTTTTAATTTTTTAATCTTTTTTTATTTTTTAGTATAAACTCTAAGAACAATAATATCATAGTTACGACCAATCGTTATTAATCACTATCACTATTTAGTATATTCATATCTAACTATACATGTAACTACTAATACTTATTAAATATCTATATTATTACTAAAATTATTAACATCTATATTACTCATAAAAATTTAATACTGGGTATGATTGATAACAATGATTAATAACTAACAGTCTCTGGTTAACGTAGAAATGAGTTACATACTTATATTCTATAGGAATATGTGCAAGAGGTAATTCAGCCTACGTCATAATAAGGTTTGACGGTTTTTCTCTTTATTTTTCAATTTAACATTAAATTTATAGATTTAGCGAAGATATTAATACGGTATGTAGAGAATAATAACGTTGTGAATTTATGCTGTTTTTGGACTTTTCTACAGGGATATGTGCGTATATATGTATGCATATGGGTATATGTATATATATATATATATATGTATGTATGTGTGTGTGTATGTATGTGTATATATATATATGTTTGCTACTCCCAAAGAAGTTAATTGATTGTCAGAAATATTCATTTTTTTTTCTCTCGGGCACGGAGCTGGGATTTTTTTTTTAACAAAGGCTACGGAAGTCTTTAGAATTCTAGCCACGTTAGTGTGGCTATCACTAACTACACTCATTGTAGATGTAGTTTTTTTTCTTTCACCCTATACTAACCAATTCTATCACTTTTTTCACTTTAAATATTTTTATAACTTAATGTTTGAATGGAACAACAAGACTAATTCAAGGAGATGTGTTCGGAAGAGCGATGTATATTATTTAAAATTCATCTATTTGAGGTTCGGGAGCAGGGTCAGGTTTTATGTGTTGTACCTTCTGCTCGGTTATAGACCACCTTAGAAACAATATGCAAGATGTTAATATGACAAGAGGGGGTGAGGGAATAACATTTTGTAGTTGGAATGTTAAGGGAATCAATGAACCAATTAAGAAAGGTAAAGTTTTGGCACATCTAAATTCAATCAAAACAGATATAATATTCCTTCAAGAAACACACCTTAAAAAGGAATCTCAACATAGACTTAAAGCTAAGTGGATCGCTGAATCATATCATTCCTCTTTTTCCCATAAGTCCAGAGGAGTTGCAATATTAATTCGTAAAGGAATACCTTTTACGCATTCATCAACAATAGCGGATATTGATGGTAGATATATTATATTAGTTGGAGAGTTAAATGGAGAAAAAGTGATTCTTCTTAATGTATATGGGCCTAATTTTGACAATCCTATGTTTTTTAATAAAACATTTAATATAATTCCTGAATTTAGACAATATAAATTAATAATTGGAGGAGACTTCAATTGCACATTAGATTCATACTTAGATAGATCATCAAGGCAAAAAAAAGTAAAATCTCAATCAAGTGTATTTTTAAATTCATTTATTAGTACCACTAATATTAAGGATGTCTGGAGAATTGAAAATCCAACTGGACGGGAATATTCATTTTACTCACCAGTACATAAAACATACTCAAGAATAGATTATTTTTTAGTTGACTCCACGTTTATCCCATTTACTTACAACTCAAAATACCAAAATATTATAATCTCAGATCACGCACCTGTAACATTCATGATTCAATTAAATGGAATGTCCGAGAAACAAACATATTGGAGATTTAACCCACAAATTTTGAACGAAAGATCATGCCAGGAATATCTTATTAAACAGATTCAAATATTTTTTGAGGTAAACGACAACCCTGACACCTACTTCTCTTATGTGGGAAACGTTTTAAAGCGTTTGTTCGAGGTGCATTAATTTCTGCCCAAGTATTTTATAATAAAGAGAACAGGATTAAACAACAAACATTGGAAAGGGAAATCAAGCAACTAGATATAGACAATGCGAGAATGCCATCTATTTTAAAACATAATAAAATTGCTGTATTGAAATATAAATTAAACAAAATGTATTCAGAACAAGTAATAAAACTTTATCAAAAAACCAAACAATTACATTTCGAGTTTGGAGACAAACCACAAAAACTATTAGCACGTCAGTTACGAAAAATGGAAGGGGAAAAAATAATTCATAAAATTAGAACAGATACAGGAGAATTATTAAAAATGCCCAAGGATATAAACGAGAGATTTCTCCAATACTATCATAATCTTTATTCAACTAAAACTGTAGTACAACCAGAAGGAATAGCAGATTTTTTACTAAAATGTAATTTAAAAGGTTTAGTCTCAAACGATAGAGAATTATTAGAAAGGGAGATTACGATAAAGGATATTGAAGAGTCTATTGGCTCTTTAAAAAAATGGTAAAGCAGTAGGACCAGATGGTTAGGCTCTGAATTCTATAAAAAATGTTATGACTTGCTCTCCCCACGTTTACAAAGGCTGTATGAGCATATCTATACACAACAGAAACTTCCAGATAGTTTAAATGAATCTATAATAACACTTATTCCTAAAGTTGATAAAGATCCGGAAGATCCGGGATCATATAGAGCAATTGCACTTTTAAATACAGATCAGAAAATATTAACTAAAATACTAGCGCATAGATTAAGTACAGTGATGAATAAATTAATACACCCTGACCAAACAGGCTTTATTCAGAAACGGTACTCATATTATAATCTAAGAAGATTATTTAATATTATATATTCTAAGAGAAATATTAATGAAGATCTAGCAATAATCTCACTTGACGCTGAAAAAGTTTTTGATCAGGTTGAATGGTCCTATTTATTTTCAGTGATGGAAAATATGCAGCTAGGGGAGAAATTCTGCACATGGATAAGACTGTTATATACAAACCCTACGGCTAGAATATTAACAAACCAAAGGTTGTCATCTAAATTCAGCCTATCGAGAGGTTGTAGACAAGGATGCCCGTTATCTCCATTATTATTTGCGCTTGCTATTGAGCCACTCGCAGAAAGAGTTAGGGGTCATCCGGAAATACATGGGTATAATACAAAGGATACAGTGAATAAAATTTCTCTATACGCAGATGATGTACTAATTTACATTACAAAACCAGAAATTAGTATTCCAAACTTATTAAAGCTAATAACCCAATTTGGTTCACTCTCAGGATACAGAATAAATTGGAATAAAAGTGAAATTATGCCAATAAGGGAACACAACAAATAGATAATACAACAATTTCCATTTAAAATAGTAAATGAAAAATTCAAATACCTAGGCATTTACGTAACTAAGATATATACATCATTATTTAAAGCAAATTTTCCCCCATTACTGAACAAACTACATAAGAATATTCAATATTGGAAAACACTTCCTATCTCAATGGTTGGCAAAATTAATGCCATAAAAATGATTTTTTTACCGCAAATATTATACCTTTTTCAGACAATTCCGATATATTTGTCAAAAACTTTTTTTTTAAATTGGATTCCATTGTTAATGATTTTATCTGGGATTATAAGAATCATAGGATAAACAAAAGACATTTGTGTAAATCAAAAATAAATGGAGGCTTGGTTCTACCAAACTTCCTGTTTTATTTTTTGGGCAGTTAATATTAAAAACATGAATTTCTGGTTGGAAGAAATAGAGCAACAACCAGATTGGTTAAAAATGGAAAAGGAAGATTGTTTACCTTTTGATATCAGCTCAATATTATTTGCTACGTCCAAATTAAACAAAAAAAATTATATGGAAAACCCTATAATATTTAGTGCTATACGAATTTGGAAACAATTAAAAAAGACATTAAAATTAGATAACTTATCACTTTTTCTTCCAATTGTGAATAACCCTTTGTTTAAACCCTCATGGTTGGACAGGGGTTTTACACAATGGAAGAATTATGGAATCAAAAATATGGGACAACTTTACAAGGAAGGCACTTTTCTTACATTTCAGGAGTTGCAACAGACTTATGGACTTCGAGGAAATGATTTTTTCAGATATCTTCAACTCGGAGATTATGTAAAATCGAATACTCAAAATTTTCGAATTAGAAATTCAGAAATTCTTGATGAATGTTGGAATAAACATCCTAATACAGAAAAATTAATATCATATATATATATTTTATTAGACAGTGACATTCCATCGACGGACTTACACAGACAAACATGGGAAAAATAATTAAATCAAATAATAACGAAAGATACTTGGGAAGAAAGTTTACAACACATACATCAATGTTCATTAAATGCCAGACATTCTTTAATACAATTACAATATTATTCAAAAACAAAATTACATAAAATCTTTCAACATATCTCACCTATATGTGATAAATGTCAACATTTAGAAGCTAATTTATCTCATATGTTTGCAAACTGTATAAAAATTAAAAAATTCTGGGTAAATATTTTCAGTATAATATCTAAAGTGACCAGCACACAATTGGACCCGGATCCAAAACTAATAATACTTGGAACATTAGAATTAAGTCAAACATTTACAACAACACAAAGAAACTTTATTGATTATAGTATAATAACGGGAAAAAAATTAATTCTAAAATTTTGGAAAGGCCCTATAACCCCCACAATCAAAATGTGGATTATAGAAATGACGGAGACCTTAATTGTGGAAAGAATCAGATTTGTCCTGTTGGACAAACAGGAATTATTCGTTGGAACATGGTCTCCCTTTATTGATTATTTAAAGGGTCAGAATGGTTCAGCACAAGAACCTGACTAGCACTCGGGCTAAAGAATGGATGAAATGTTATACTCTGAAATGTACGAATATATCTCGAACAAAGTTTTTTATCTTAATAAATGTTTCCATTCTTCTTTAACTATCTTTTTCTTTTCTGTTTTCTTTTTTTTTTGTTTTTTTTTTCTTTCTCTTTTCTTTCTTTACTTCATCTATCTTTTTAGTTCTATCTAGTTTAAAAAAAACAACAAAAAAGGCAAAAGGTATTGGAGACAATGTAATAATAATTGACAATATTATCAATTTAAAAATGTAAGACTGGTAATGATGATAATATGTTGTGTACTTATCTCCAATAAAAAATATTTTCAAAAAATATATATATATATATATAAAAATATGTTTAATTTGACCAAGAATCAGTTTATTTGATATTTACAGTGGGGCAGTATTTAGTTTAGAGATAGAGCGTGGAAACAGGC
>JAXLNO010000386.1:0-32137 GCA_038087875.1 Malacoraja senta | reverse complement strand
TCTTAAACTATGACCCCCCGGTTCTGGACTCCCCCAACATTGGTAACATGTTTCCTGCCTCTAGCGTCTCCAAACCCTTAATAATCTTACATGTTTCAATAAGATCTCTTATATAACCATATAACCATAACTGCACGGAAACAGGCCATCTTGGCCCTTCAGGTCCGTGCCGAACATTAAAAAAAAAAAATACTTCCCCCTAGTCCCATCTACCTGCACTCAGACCATAACCCTCCATTCCTTTCCCATCCATATACCCATCCAATCTATATTTTAAAGGATAAAATCGAACCTGCCTCCACCACTTCCACTCTGAGTAAAGACGTTTCCCCTAATGTTCCCCCTAAACTTCTGTCCCTTAATTCTCAAGTCATGTCCCCTTGTTTGAATCTTCCCTGCTCTCAATGGGAAAAGCTTATCCACGTCCACTCTGTCTAACCCGCTCATAATTTTAAAGACCTCTATCAAGTCCCCTCTTAACCTTCTGCGCTCCAAAGAATAAAGACCTAACTTGTTCAACCTTTCTCTGTAACTTAGTTGCTGAAACCCAGGCAACATTCTAGTAAATCTCCTCTGTACTCTCTCTATTTTGTTGACATCCTTCCTATAATTAGGCGACCAAAATTGTACTCCATACTCCAGAATTGGCCTCACCAATGCCTTGTACAATTTTAACATTACATCCCAACTTCTATATTCAATGCTCTGATTTATAAAGGCCAGCACACCAAAAGCTTTCTTTACCACCCTATCTACATGAGATTCCACCTTCAGGGAACTATGCACAGTTATTCCTAGATCCTCTGTTCAACTGCATTCCTCAATTCACTACCATTTACCATGTACGTCCTATTTTGATTTGTCCTGCCGAGATGTAGCACCTCACATTTGTCAGCATTAAACTCCATCTGCCATCTTTCAGCCCACTCTTCCAAATGGCCTAAATCTCTCTGTAGACTTTGAAAATCTACTTCATTATCCACAACACCACCTATCTTAGTATCATCTGCATACTTACTAATCCCAATTTTCCACACCATCATCCAGATCATTGACGTACATGACAAACAACAGTGGACCCAACACATACCCCTGAGGCACCCCACTAGTCACCGGCCTCCAACCTGACAAACAGCCATCCACCATTACTCTCTGGCATCTCCCATTCAGCCATTGTTGAATCCATCTTGCTACTCCACCATTAATACCCACAATTGAATCTTCTTAACCAACCTTCCATGAGGAACCTTGTCAAAGGCCTTACTGGTCCATATAGACAACATCCACTGCTTTACCCTCATCAATTTCCCGAGTAACCTCTTCGAAAAATTCAAGAAGATTAGTCAAGCATGACCTTCCAGGCACAAATCCATGTTGACTGTTCCTAATCAGACCCTGCTTATCCAGATGCTTATATATTATCTTTAAGTATCCTTTCCATTAATTTGCCCACACGACATCAAACTAACAGGTCTATAATTGCTAGGTTTACTCTTCGAACCCTTTTTAAACAACGGAACAACATGCGCAGTACGCCAATCCTCCGGCACTATTCCCGTTTCTAATGACATTTGAAATATTTCTGTCATAGCCCCTGCTATTTCTACACTAACTTCCCTCAATGTCCTAGGGAATATCCTGTCAGGACCTGGAGACTTATCCGTTTTCATATTTTTTCAAAAGTGTCCGCACCTCCTCTTCTTTGAATCTCACAGTTTCCATTGCTACTCTGCTTGTTTCCCTTACCTCACATAATTCCATATCCTTCTCCTTGGTGAATACCGAAGAAAAGAAATTGTTCAATATCTCCCCCATCTCTTTTGGCTCTGCAGATAGCTGTCCACTCTGACACTCTAATGGCCCAATTTTATTCCTGTTATCCTATTGTTATTAATATAGGCCATAGAAAACCCTTTGGATTTACTTTCACCTTACTTGCCAAAGCAACCTCATATCTTCTTTTAGCTTTTCTAATTTCTTTCTTAATATTCTTTTTACATTCTTTATACTCCTCAAGCACCTCATTTACTTCATGCTGCCTATAATTATTGTAGATCTCTCTCTTTTTCCGAACCAAGTGTTCCAATTTCCCTTGAAACCATGGCTCTTTCCATTTTTTACTATTCCTTTCACCGAACAGGGACATAAAGATTCTGTACTCTTAAAATTTCACCCTTAAATGTCCTCCATTTTTCTTCTACATCCTTCCCATAAAACAACATGTCCCAATTCACTCCTTTTAAATCCTTTCGCGTCTCCTCAAAGTTAGCCTTTCTCCAATAAAAAATCTCACCCTAGGTCCAGTTATGACCCTCTCCATAATATATTGAAACTAATGGTATTGTGATCACTGGACCCGAAGTGCTCCCCGACGCATACCTCCCGCCACCTGCCCTGTCTCATTTCCTAACAGGAGGCCCAGCACTGCCCCTTCTCTAGTAGGCACCTCTATGTATTGCTGCAAAAAACTATCTTGCACACATTATTCTAAACTCCAGAGCATACAAGCCCAGCCGTTCCAGTCTCTCAGCATATGACAGTCCCGCTATCCTGGGAATTAACCTTGTGAACCTACGCTGCACTCCCTCAATAGCAAGAATGTCCTTCCTCAAATTAGGGGACCAAAACTGCGGGGTCTCACTTGGGCCCTGTACAACTGCAGAAGGACATCTTTGCTCCTATACTCAACTCCTCTTGTTATAAAGGCCAACATGCCATTCGCTTTCTTCACTGCCTGCTGTACCTGCATGCTTACTTTCATTATGCTCCTAATTCTGCTCCTATCACTTACGACCTTCTGTGACTCATCTCTGCGCCCTTTCCAGCTTGTTGGCATTTGCTGCTTGTTGTCCCGTGAGGACCTGCACTAATTATAGTCCAGGTGGGGAGCCCGATCGTGACACGTCATTTAGGCTGGAACAAATTAATGGCGGTCAATTAGATTGCAGATTGCTCCTCACACCTGCTGTTCTGCCAACGACCTCAATCAGTCCCCTTGCCGTGGGGAATGTACATAGTGACAGAGTCTCACTTTGTCTCCTGGCCTGGCCTTCTGATCACAAGGGCAGCTTTGTGGCACAGCGGTAGAGTTGCTGCCTCACAGCGCTGGAGACCCCGGTTCCATCCTGACCACGGGTGCTGTCTGTACGGAGTTTGTACGTTCATAAGTGATGGGAGCAGAATTAGACTATTCGGCCCATCAGGTTTGTGCGGCACGATGGCGCAGCGGTAGAGTTGCTGCCTCACAGCGCTGGAGACCACGGTTCGATCCCGACTACGGGTGCTGTCTGTACGGAGTTTGTACGTTCTCCCCGTGACCTGCGTGGGTTTTCTCCGAGATCTTCGGTTTTCTCCCACACTCCAAAGACGTACAGGTTTGTAGATTCTTTGGCTTGGTGTAAATGTCAAATTGTCCCTAGTGTGGGTAGGGTGGTGTTAGTGTGTGGGGATCGCTGGTCAGTACGGACTCAGTGGGCCGAAGGGCCTGTTTCTGCGCTGTTTCTCTCAACTCAAGTTCAAGTTCAAGTGAGTTTATTGTCATGTGTTCCTGATAGGACAATTAAATTCTTGCTTTGCTTCAGCACACAGAACACAGAAGGCATTGACTACAAAACAGATCAGTGTGTCCATATACCATTATATAAATATATACACACATGAATAAATAGACTGATAAAGTGCAAATAACAGATAATGGGCTATTAATGATCAGAGTTTTGTCCGAGCCAGGTTTAATAGCCTGATGGCTGTGGGGAAGTAGCTATTCCTGAACCTGGTCGTTGCAGTCTTCAGGCTCCTGTACCTTCTACCTGAAGGTAGAGGGGAGATGAGTGTGTGGCCAGGATGGTGTGGGTCCTTGATGATACTGACAGCCTTTTTGAGGCAGCGACTGCGATAGATCCCCTCGATGGAAGGAAGGTCAGAGCCGATGATGGACTGGGCAGTGTTTACTACTTTTTGTACTCTTTTCCTCTCCAGGGCGCTCAAGTTGCCGAACCAAGCCACGATGCAACGTCAGCATGCTCTCTACTGTGCACCTGTAGAAGTTAGAGAGAGTCCTCCTTGACAAACCGATTCTCCGTAATCTTCTCAGGAACTAAACTAAACTCCCAGAGTAATAGTTGATTCTGCTAATGTTTCAGGTAATTTATTTTCTTTAAAAATGTAAGTATATAAATTAAATAGATAGGGGGTCGTTATCTCATGACATTTTTTATAAAATTCATTACTAAAACCATCTGGTCCCGGTGTCTTACCATTTTTCAACGATTTTATTGTTTCACCTATTTCTTCGATTGTAATTTGCACTCCTAGTTCTTCTTGTTCCAAAAGGTCAAGTTTTGGTAGATTACAGTTATCTAAATTTTTTTTAATTTTACTATCTTCTGTTTTGGTTTTTGATGTGTATAAATTTTGATAAAATTGAACAAATCTTTTATTAATATCTTTAGGTAGTGTTAGTAATTCACCATTATCGGATTTAATTTTATTTACAGTATTTTCCTTTTCCTGTTTTTTCAGTTGACGCGCCAACAGCTTATGTGGTTTGTCACCAAACTCAAAATGTTCCTGTTTTGTAATTTATCTCAAAAAATAATTTCATTTGTTGTTTCAAGTATTGATAACCCTGTAAGTCATTTAATATATGTGTATTAAACTGGCAAAACAATTTTTTACCCGGCATTCCCTCAAATTTTACTGAAAAAGTCAACGGAGAGTGATCAGAAATACTACTAATATGATATGTTGGGTTAATTGTATATGGCATTAATTTCCTATCCACTAAAAAATAATCAATTCCTGAATATGTTTTATGTACCGAAGAGTAAAACGAATATTCCCTTCCTGCTGGATTAGCAGATCTCCATACATCTGTTATGTTAGTATTTTTTATATATGTATTTAGAAGTTCACTAGTCTTGGATTTTGTATTACTCCTTCTTTGTTTTGCTGATTTGTCTAAATATGGATCTAAAACACAGTTGAAATCCCCTCCTATTATCACATTTTGATAATTAAACTCCAGTATTATATCTATAATTTTCTCAAAAAATTGAGGGTTATCAAAATTCGGAGCGTAAATATTTACCATAGTTATTGGGGTAGCATAAATTTCTCCCGAAACTATGATATACCTTCCCTCTTTATCTGATATAGTATTCTTTAATTTGAACGGTATACCTTTCCGAATAAGAATAGCCGTACCTCTAGATTTAGAAGTAAATGATGAATAATATGTTTGGCCTATCCACTTTGTCTTTAATCTCATTTGTGTTTCCTGTTTCATGTGAGTTTCTTGCAAGTAAATTATGTCGCCTTTCAAAGATTTTAAGTGAGCAAAAATGTTACCCCTCTTTATTGGTTCGTTGGCACCCCTTATATTCCAACTACAGAATGTGATTCCTCCATTCTTTATTTGTCTATCGTCTTGCATTGTATATCAAAGTAATATTCTTGAATCATATGGTGCTGACAAATACCTCCGTGTTCTGGACGTTGGGTGGTCATTCCACGTTTTTAAGTTTACATTACATCTCCTTCTCCAAAAGTGCCTTAGATAAAGCAAGAAAAATTGTGATTTACAATTAATTAAACACAAACTAAGTAAATACAAATTTGTATAGTGATTTTTTTTTTTAAGTGAAATTAAGGTATCTAAGAAGAGGTACCTTAAAGAGAGATAGCCACCTAAGGTGGCGAAAAATTTATAGACTTCCATGATGTTGTTTTACATTGAGCCCCATCCCTTATTAACACCTCGTAAAAAACTACAGACCGTCTCATATCTTGTTTATTCTTGTTTAACTTTATCAAACTAGCATTAGTAAAAAGCAAAAAGACGCAGAGATAAAATATTAAAAAGTAAAAAAATAAAGCTACCCTACAAGCAGGTACCGAGGGGTTAACCTCATTCCTGGATTTTTTCCAAGTTTATGTTGCGTTCCTACCCAAAAAGAAAAAAACTGTTAGTAGTGTTATAGACATTTTGGTTAATTACAATTTATAAGTAATAGAGCTATATCACTATTAAATACAGATCAGAAAATCCTAGCAAAGACTTTAGCCAGAAGACTAAGCAAATATATTAGTACATTGATAAACCCTGATCAAACGGGGTTTATACCCAAAAGATATTCATTTAATAATTTGAGATGCCTGTTTAATATAATGTACTCACATAAAGTGGAGGAAGAAGACTTATCAATTATTTCTTTGGACGCAGAGAAAGCATTTGATCAGGTAGAATGGCAGTATTTATACAAAGTATTACAAAAATTTAATATGGGAGAGAACTTTATTGCATGGGTGAAATTATCATATGATAAACCGATGGCAAGAATATTAACTAACAGCATGTTGTCTCAAAAATTTCAATTATCAAGGGGTAATAGGCAGGGATGTGCTTTATCACCCCTGCTATTTGCCCTTATGATAGAACCTCTGGCTGAAAGTATAAGAAGTCATCCGAATATTCAGGGTTATAATACTAGGGAGTCAAATAATAAAATGTCATTGTATGCAGACGATATTCTGTTATATATAACAAATTCACAAACGAGCATACCAAATTTATTAAATTTAATAGAGGAATTTGGGTCCTTTTCTGGATATAGAATAAATTGGAACAAAAGTGAAATTATGACGTTAAAACCTCAAGAATCTACACACTTATTGAAATTCCCCTTTAAAATAGCAACAGATAAATTTAAATATCTGGGTATTCAGATTACTAGAAAACATAAAGCTTTATTCAACGCCAATTTTATACCCTTAATAAATAAACTTAATATAACGATTAAATTTTGGAAAACACTTCCTTTATCATTAATAGGCAGAATAAATGCTATTAAAATGAGCTTTCTACCACATTTATTATACCTATTTCAATCTATACCAGTATATGTACCAAAATATTTTTTTTCTAAATTGAATGCTAACATTACTAATTTTGTTTGGGACTATAAATCACATAGAATTAAAAAAGAACATTTATGTAAACCAAAATATGTCGGGGGACTTTCACTCCCAATTTTTTTGTATTACTATTGGGCAATACATATTAAGAATATAATTTACTGGTTGGATAGTTCAATCCAACAGACAGAATGGATAAAAATGGAGAAAGAGGATTGTTATCCTTGTAATATAGGAACAATCCTCTTCTCCCCGAAAAAAATGAACAATACAATATATAAGAAAAACCCAATTATACAAGATACAATAAGAATATGGAAACAAATAAAATTATCCTTAAAACTAAGAAACCTATCATTGTTAACACCGATAGCGAATAATCCTTTATTTAAACCATCTATGATGGATAAAATATATAATCAATGGGAAAGTTTAGGAATTAAAAGGATCGGGGATATGTATGAAATGGGAGATTTACTATCATTTCAACAATTACAATTAAAATTTAAATTGAAAAACGCTCATTATTTTAAATATTTTCAGATTTGCAATTTCTTGAAGACATACATACAGGGATATCAAAAAATAACTCCTGATTTACTCGAAGAAGTAATGAATATTAAAGCTGATACACAAAAATTAATATCATATTTATATAATAGTACCTTCAATATAGATTTACCTGCGACCGAGGTAATTAGAGAAGAGTGGGAACGGGAATTATTGATAAAAATTACGAAGGCTACATGGGAAAAGTATTTGACATACATTCACAAATGTTCGATTAACGCAAGACATAATCTAATTCAATTTAAAATTTTACATAGATTATATTACTCAAAAATAAGATTAAATAAATTTTATCCAAATATATCCCCCATTTGTGATAAATGTTTAACCCAAGACGCAACTATAACACACTCTTTTGTTTCTTGTATAAAACTTCATGGATTTTGGAGTGATATTTTCAAAATATTCACAAAATTATTTAAGACAAAAATGGAACCCAATAATGAATTGATTATATTTGGGGTAATGGAAGACGGGAACAAATTGAACCCATCTCAAAAATTATTTTTAAATTATGGTTTAATAATAGCAAAAAATTAATATTGAAATTTTGGAAAAATACACCAATACCAATGCTCAAAATGTGGATTGCAAGTATGTTGGATACCGCACATTTTGAGGAAATGCGATTCCTCCTAATAGATAAATTTGACCAATTCATAACGAGTTGGTCTCCATTTGTCGTCTTTTTGGAAACATATGGTGCAGCACAAGTGTAAAAGCTAATCCGTGACTGGGTGAGGAATGGTCAAGCTTATAAATACGATCTCCTTACTTCTCTTTTCTTTTTCTTCTCTTTTCTTCTTTTACTCTTTTTCTTCTATTTTCTATTTCTTAACTTTCTTCTTTCACTCTCTATTTTTCTTTTTCACACACTGTATATCTCAGATTTTCTATTCTTCATTATCTAATTTCTTTTTCTTTTTCTTCTTTATTACAAAATTAAAAAAATAAGAAGCTGTACATAAAATGTATTATGAAAATATGATTGTATACAATCGTACTTCTAATAAAAATAAATAATAAAAAAAAAAAAAAAAAAAAAAAAAAAAAAAAAAAACCTCCCAGAGTAAACCCACGCGGGTCACGGGGAGTAGGTGCAAACTCCGTACAGACAGCACCCATAGTCAGGATGGAACCCGGGTCTCTGGCGCTGTGAGGCAGCAACTCTACCGCTGCCCCACCGTGCCACCTACCGACTCTGGGCACTGAGTTACAACAACAGATTATCCGTGTCTGCAGCTTCCAGCATCTGCAGTCTCTTGTGTCTTCACGTTCTCCAGCTTATCTCCGCAGTCAGGTTTGACCTCCAAGCTGTCTAGACCAGAGACGAGGGGTACATATCGAGCTGAATCAATTCTCCTGTAATGCCAAACCAGATTTGCAAGTCTTTTTGATGTTTCTAAATGTAGCCCGGTGTCAGATATTGTTTGTTCTCTGTGCAGCATCTTGGGACATGTTGCTGCCTTAAAGGATCGACATCAATACGAGGTGTAGATGTTGATGTTGGTTTTACTATTAACCATGCAAGTAGTTCCCTCCTGGAGCCTCGACTATCCTTGACCATCTCACAAACCAACCTCCCTTCCATTGTCTGACGAAGGGTCTCGACCTGAAACGTCACCCATTGCTTCCCTCCACAGATGCTGCCTGTCCCACTGAGTTACTCCAGCTCTTTGTGTCTATCTCCCTTCCATTGACTCCATCGACACCTCACGCTGCCTCGGCAAGGCTAGCAGCATAATCAAGGACCAGTCTCACCCCGGACACTCCCGCTTCTCCCCTCTCCCATCGGGCAAAAGGTACAGAAGTGTGAAAACGCACGCCTCCAGATTCAGGGACGGTTTCTTCCCGGCTGTTATCAGGCAACTGGATCATCTTGATTTGAGAATTAAGGGACAGAAGTTTAGGGGTAACATGAGGGGGAACTTCTTTACTCAGAGAGTGGTAACTGTGTGGAATCAGCTTCCAGTGGAAGTGGTGGAGGCAGGTTCGATTTTATCATTTAAAAATAAATTGGATAGCAGCATATAACTGGAAAAGATCCAGGTGAGGTTTTGTTTAACCCCTTGGTACCTGCTTGTACGTGTAAGAATTCTGGGTGGATATATATGGTAAAGTTTAGACTAGATTAAGGTTAGATAAATTGGAAATGCATATATACTTATAAAACTGAGCTTATGTTGTGTTTTATATTTGGTTTTTTTATTTCTTATGTCTCTTCCTGATTTTTCTCGGTTTTCACTGGTGCTGGTTTGATAAATTTGATGAATTTATATAAGAAAAGATAAGATATGAAACGCTGTAGCTTTTTATGAGGATCTACTAAAGGGTTGGAGCTCAATGTATAACAACATCAATGGAAGTCTATAAATTTTTCGCCACCTTAGGGGGCCATTCGTCTTTAAGATATCTTTTCTTAGATACCTTAAGATCACTTTTTTTTTTTTTATCACTATAAAGACTTTTATTTGCTTACCTTTTTTGTAATCAATTCTATATCACATCTTTCTTTTCTTTTTCTAAGGCACTATACAAGAAGGAGATGCAATATAAATCTAAAAATTTGGGATGACCACCCAATGCCCAGAACTCTGAGGTATTTGGTTGCACCATATGATTCAGGAATATTTTGATATATAATGCAAGACGATAGACAAATAAAGAATGGAGGAATTACATTCTGTAGTTGGAATATAAGGGGTGCCAATGAACCAATTAAGAGGGTTAACATTTTTGCTCAACTAAAATCTATGAACAGCGACATGATGTTTTTACAGGAAACTCACATGAAACAACAAACACAAATGAGATTAAAGGCGAAGTGGATAGGTCAAACATACTATTCGTCATTTACTTCTAAATCTAGAGGTACGGCTATTCTTATTCGAAAAGGTATACCTTTTTGAATTAAAGAATACTATATCAGATAAAGAGGGAAGGTATATTATAGTTTCGGGAGAAATTTATGCAACCCCACTAACTATGATAAATATTTAAGCTCCGAGTTTTGACAACCCCAAATTTTTAGATAAAATTATAGATATAATATCAGAGTTTAATTACCAGAATGTAATAATAGGGGGGGGGGGGGGACTTCAATTGTGTTTTAAATTCATATCTAGACAAATCAGTAAAACAAAAGAGGAGTAATTTAAAATCTAAGACTAGTGAACTTTTAAATACATATATAAAAAATACTAATATAACAGATGTATGGAGATCTGCTAATCCAGTTGGAAGGGAATACTCGTTTTACTCTTCGGTACATAAAACTTATTCAAGAATTGATTATTTTTTAGTGGATATGAAATTAATGCCATATACAATTAATCCAACATACCACATTAGTGGTATTTCTGATCACTCTCCATTGACATTTTCAGTAAAATTCGAGGGAATGCCGGGTAAAAAATGTTTTGGGAGGTTTAATACACATATTTAAAATGCCATACAAGGTTATCAATATTTAAAACAACAAATGATATACCAGGTACTTTTTTGATACAAATGATATACCAGGTACTTCGCCTTCTTTATTATGGGCAACTTTTAAGGCATTTATTAGAGGAATTATAATTTCATATCAAAATTTTCAAAGAATAAAGAATAAGACAGAACAAATGTTGTTAGAACAAGAAATTAGACAGTTAGAGTTAGATAATGCTAAAGACTCCACTATAGATAAACATAATAAGATAATATTACTGAAATTTAAACGTAATCGAATTTTATCGGCAAGAGTAATAAGATTATTCCAAATTACAAAACAGGATCATTTTGAGTTTGGTGACAAACCACATAAGCTTTTAGATCGTCAATTGAAAAAATAAGAAAAAGAAAATACTATAACTAAAATTAAATCAGAGAAAAGTGAATTACTAATACTACCTAATGATATTAATAAAAGATTTGCTAAATTTTATCAACATTTATATACATCTAAAACTAAAATAGAAGATAGTAAAATTTAAAAAAATTTAGATAACTGTAATCTTCCAAAACTTGACCTTTTGGAACAAGAGGAACATGGAGCTCATATTACAATCAAAGAAACAATAAAATCATTGAAAAATGGTAAGACACCAGATGGTTTTAGTAATGAATTTTATAAAAAATTTCATGAGATAACGACTCCTTATTTATTTAATTTATATACTCACGCTTTTAAAGAAAATAAACTACCTGAAACATTAGCAGAATCAACTATTACGCTTATTCCAAAAAAAGATAAAGATTTAGAGGATCCGGGCTCATATAGAGCTATATCACTTTTAAGTACAGACCAGAAAATTTTAGCAAAGACTTTAGCAAGAAGATTAAGCAAATATATTAGTAAATTGATAAACCCTGATCAAACGGGGTTTATACCCAAAAGATATTCATTTAATAATTTGAGACGCCTGTTTAATATAATGTACTCACATAAAGTGGAGGAAGAAGATATATCAATTATTTCTTTGGACGCAGAGAAAAGCATTTGATCAGGTAGAGTGGCAGTACTTATACAAAGTATTGCGAAAACTTAATATGGGAGAGAATTTTATTACATGGGTAAAATTATTATATGATAAACCGATGGCAAGAATATTGACTAATAATATGTTATCTCAAAAATTTCAATTATCAAGGGGTAATAGGCAGGGATGTGCGTTATCACCCCTGCTATTTGCTCATGATAGAACCTTTGGCTGAAAGTATAAGAATTCATCCAAATATTCAGGGCTATAATACTAGGGACTCAAATAATAACATTTCATTATATGCAGACGATATACTTTTATATATTACAAAATCACAAACGAGCATACCAAATTTATTAAACTTAATAGAGGAATTTGGGTCGTTTGTTAAAGAAGGAACTGCAGATGCTGGAAAATCGAAGGTACACAAAAATGCTGGAGAAACTCAGCGGGTGCAGCAGCATCTATGGAGCGAAGGAAATAGGTAACGTTTCGGGCCGAAACCCTTCTTCAGCCCCCCCCCCCCCGAAACGTTACCTATTTCCTTCGCTCCATAGATGCTGCTGCACCCGCTGAGTTTCTCCAGCATTTTTGTGTACCTTCAATTTGGGTCGTTTTCTGGATATAGAATAAATTGGAATAAAAGTAAAATCATGACGTTAAAACCTCAAGAATCTACACACTTACTGAAGTTCCCCTTTAAAATAGCAACAGAAAAATTTAAATATTTGGGTATTCAGATTACTAGAAAATATAAAGCATTATTCAATGCTAATTTTATACCTTTATTAAACAAACTTAATATACTGATTACATTTTGGAAAACACTTCCTTTATCATTAATAGGTAGAATAAATGCTATAAAAATGATCTTTCTACCACAATTATTATACCTATTTCAGTCTATACCAGTATATATACCAAAATACTTTAAAAAAAAATTAGACTTTAATATTACTAATTATATTTGGGATTATAAATCACATAGAATTTAAAAAAAAACACTTATGTAAACCAAAAGATGTCGGGGGACTTTCACTCCCGAATTTTTTGTATTATTATTGGGCAGTGCATATTAAGAATATAATTTATTGGTTGGACAGTTCTATCCAACAGACAGAATGGATAAAAATGGAGAAAGAGGATTGTTTCCCTTGTAATATAGGAACGATCCTCTTCTCCCCGAAAAAACTGAACAATACAATATATAAGAAGAACCCAATTATACATGATACAATAAGAATATGGAAACAAATACAATTATCCTTAAAGTTAAGAAATTTATCATTGTTAATGCCAATAGTGAATAATCCTTTATTTAAACCATCTCTTATTGACAAAACATATAATCAATGGGAAAGTTTAGGAATTAAAAGGATCGGGGATATGTATGAAATGGGAAATCTATTATCATTCCAACAATTACAATTAAAATTTAAATTGAAAAACAACCATTATTTTAAATATCTTCAGATTTGCGATTTCATGAAGAAATACATACAAGGATATCAAAAAATAACTCCTGACTTATTGGAAGAAGCAATGAATATTAAAGCTGACACAAAAATTTATATCATATTTATATAATAGTATTTTAAATATAGACCTACCAGCGACAGAGGTACTTAGAGAAGAGTGGGAACGGGAATTATTGATAAAAATTACGAAGGTTCATGGGAAAAGTATTTGATATACATTCACAAATGTTCGATTAATGCAAGACATAATCTAATTCAATTTAAAATTTTACATAGATTATATTATTCAAAAACAAGATTGAATAAATTCTTTTTTTTTTTTCTTCTTTTTTTTTTGTTGCAATTTTGGTGCTTTTTTTTTTTTTAATTTTTTTTAAAAAATTATTTTTATTAGAAGTACGGTAAATTACAGTAATACACAACACTTATATCTTAATACATTTTTTATACCGCTTCATTTTTTTGAGCTTTAAGAGAAAGATAGAAGTAAGAAAAGTGAAGAAAGTGCGCAAGAGTCGTGAAGTGCAAGAGAGTGTTGTGAAAAGAAAGCCCCTTAGAAAAGAAGTTAGAGAAGGAAGTAAAGTAAGAAAGTAGACCCTAGAAAAGAAAGAAAAAGAAAGTAGGAACAATCGCAGAAAGGGGATCACCAACCAAGTCTGTTTTTATTGTTTTACCTCCCATTACCAGGTCCTGATACCATTTCTTTATTTATTTATTTTTAAAATTACTATTGCACCTCATGCTTGTAATAGGTCCAGAAACGTAGACCACGTCTTTTGGAATTGGTCTGCTTTACCTGCTAAGAGGAATCTCATCTCTTCCAGATGTAATGTTTCAAACATATTTGATGTCCACATTTTTATTGTTGGTGTGGGCGCATTTTTCCAGAATTTAAGTATGAGCTTTTTTCCCATTATTAGCCCGTAATTGAATAAGTTCTTCTGATACACGTTTAATTCAGGGATACCTTCCGATATTCCAAAAATGATCCATTCTGGTTTTGGTACCAGTTTTATTTTAATTAATTTTGAAAAAATATCAAATATTTCATACCAGAATTTTTGGATTTTTGTACAAAAAACAAAAGAATGCGCTATGGTAGCTTCTTGACATAGACATTTATCACAGATTGGTGAAACATTAGGAAAGATTTTATTTAATTTAGTTTTTGAATAATATAATCTATGTAATGTTTTGAATTGGATGAGCGTATGTCGTACGTTGATCGAACATTTATGCACCTGTAGTAAATGGTTATCCCAGCTCTCTTTTGAAATTTTTATAGCTAATTCTAGTTCCCAGTCTCTTCTAATTCCATCTGTTGTGGGTATTTCTATGTTTAAAATGATATTATATAAGTACGATATTAGATTAGCTGATTCCGCCTTTGTCTTCATTGCTTCATCTAGTAAGTCGGAAGGCATATTATGATAGTCTTTTGTGTATTTTTTCAGGTAATCACGAATTTGTAGATATTTAAAATATTGGTTATTTTTCAAATTATATTTCAGTTGTAGTTGTTGAAATGATAGTAATTTTCCCAATTCATACAGATCTTCGAGCGTTTTGATTCCCATTCTTTCCCATTGTATAAATGATTTGTCTATGGTTGAAGGTTTAAACGATGGGTTATTAACTATTGGTATTGAGAGAGATAGGTTTCTTAATTTTAGATTCTGTTTTATTTGTTTCCATGTTCTAATTGTGCTATTTATAATTGGGTTTTTATTATAATTTTTATTATTCAAATTTATTGGAGAGAGAATAATCGCTCCTATATTACTCGGGGAACAGTCCCCTTTTTCCATTATAATCCAGTCCGCCTGCTGGGCAGAATTGTCCAGCAGGTGAATCATATTTTTAATATTTACTGCCCAATTATAATACATAAAGTTAGGGAGCGCGAGACCCCCCAACTCTTTTCGTTTATTAAGGTGTGCTCTTTGTATTCTATGGGATTTATAATCCCATATAAAATTTGTAATGTCTGAGTCCAATTTTTTGAAAAACTTTTTTGGGAGATATATAGGTATAGGATTTGTGGTAAGAAAATCATTTTTATAGCATTTATTCTGCCTATTAAGGACATCGGAAGTGTTTTCCAGAATTTAATCATATTATTTAATTTCTTAAGTAAGGGATTATAATTGGCTTTAAACATATCCTGGTAATTTCTAGTAATTTCAATTCCCAAATATTTGAATTTTTCTGTAGCTATTTTAAAGGGGAATTTCCTGAGGTGTGTTGAGTCTTTTGGTTTTATCGACATAATTTCACTTTTGTTCCAATTTATTCTATATCCTGAGAAGGATCCAAAGTCCTCAATTAAATTTAATATATTTGGTATACTAATTTGTGGTTTTGTGATGTACAATAGTACATCATCGGCATATAGGGATATTTTGTTATTTGAATATTTTGTATTATAACCGTAAATATCCATGTGTGTTCTAATTTTTTCAGCAAGGGGTTCAATTACTAAAGCAAATAACAGCGGTGATAATGAACATCCTTGTCTATTGCCCCTTGATAGTTCAAATTTCGAGGATAATATATTATTAGTTAGTATTCTAGCCGTAGGTTTGTTATATAATAGTTTTATCCATGCAATGAAGTTCTCTCCCAATTGGAATTTTTGCAATACTTTAAACATATAGTCCCATTCTACTTGATCAAACGCTTTTTCTGCGTCCAATGAGATGATAGATAACTCTTGGTCCTGAGATTTATGTGAGTGCATTATGTTAAGCAAACGTCTCAAATTATTAAATGAATGTCTCTTAGGTATAAATCCTGTTTGATCCTCATTTATTTGTCTACTAACATACCTGCTTAGTCTACTGGCTAGTGTTTTCGCTATTATTTTTTGATCCGTATTTAACAAAGCAATAGCTCTATATGATCCTGGTTCTTCTATATTTTTATCTTTTTTAAGTATTAATATGATCGTTGATTCTGCTAGTGTTTCAGGTAAGTTTTGCTCTTTAAAAGCATGTGTATACATTTTCTGTAATCGTGGAGTAACTATGTCATAAAAAGATTTATAAAATTCATTACTGAATCCGTCTGGTCCTGGTGTTTTTCCATTCTTTAGTGTTTTTATTGTGTCTTCTATCTCCTTAGAAGTAATTTGTGCTCCCAGTTCCTCTTGTTCCCTCAGTTCTAATTGTGGTAGGTTACAGTTATCTAAAAATTCTGAGATTTTATTATTGTCTATTAACGTTTTAGATGTGTATAGATTCTGGTAAAATTGAGCAAATCTTTTATTGATATCCTTGGGTAGTGTTAATAATTCCCCTCTGTCTGATTTAATCTTTAATATTGCATTCTCTTTTTCCCGTTTTTTCAGTTGGCGTGCTAGAAGTTTGTGGGGTTTGTCCCCGAATTCGAAGTGTTCTTGCTTTGTGATTTGGAATAATGTTATAACTTTCTCTGACAGTAATTTATTTAGCTTGAATTTCAATAGTAGGATTTTATTATGTTTATCCATAGTTGGATCTTTAGCATTATCTGTATCTAATTGTTTTATTTGTTCTTCTAAATGTCTTTGTTCATTCTTATTCTTTTTATTTTGATAAGCTTGGAATGAAATACTGACTCCTCTAATAAATGCTTTGAAGGATTCCCATAATAGCGTGGGGGAAATATCTGGTGTATCACTTATCTCAAAAAATAGATCCATCTGTTTTTTTAGATATATACTCCCTTGTCGGTCTTTTAAAATTTGCGAGTTAAACCTCCAGAACGATTTATTCATAGACATTCCTTCTAGTTTTAAAACAAAAGTTAACGGAGAGTGGTCTGAGATCGCATTAGTGTAATATTTCGGGTTCATAGTGTGCGGAATTAATTTTGTATCCACAAGAAAATAGTCTATCCGTGAGTATGTTTTATGCACCGTTGAATAAAACGAATAGTCCCTTCCCGTCGGGTTTGCAATCCTCCACACATCTGCTATATTTGTGTTTTCCATATATGTATGTAAAAGTTCACTGGTTTTAGATTTCATATTACCTTTTTGTTTTTGCATCGATTTATCTAGATAAGGGTCTAAAACACAGTTAAAGTCTCCTCCAATTATAACATTTTGATAATTAAATTCTGCAATTATATTCAGAATTTTATTTAAAAATTGAGGGTTATCGAAATTGGGCGCGTATATGTTTACCAGCGTAATTGGCGTATTATTGATCTCTCCTGCTACTATAAGGTATCTCCCTTCCTTATCTAAAATAGTATTCTTTGATTTAAATGGAATTCCTTTACGAATAATAATTGCAGTACCTCTAGATTTGGAGGTGAATGAAGAGTGAAATGTTTGTCCTATCCAGTTCGCCCTCAGTCTCGTCTGATCTTGATGTTTAAGATGCGTTTCCTGTAGAAACGAAATGTCCGTGTTGTATGATTTCAACTGAGCTAGTATCTTGCCCCTTTTAATAGGTTCATTAATACCCCTTATATTCCAGCTACATAGTGTGATTCCTCCCAT
Organism: Malacoraja senta; assembly: GCA_038087875.1. Lineage (NCBI taxonomy): Eukaryota > Metazoa > Chordata > Chondrichthyes > Rajiformes > Rajidae > Malacoraja > Malacoraja senta. The sequence continues at coordinate 14,222 of JAXLNO010000386.1, read as the reverse complement.
TTTGTTTTGATTATCGTCATACATTTTTACCAATTTTAATGATCTTATTTATTATGGTGCATTCATACCTCAGGACTCTGGTAATTTTGGGGGCATTTCTATTATAGACTTCCTTGGTAGTTCTCCTCCGCGATTGTCCTTGGAAAGAAAACACATAGATGTGACGTAATGTGATAAAAATAAAAAAATAAAGTATATCAAATAAGTTTACGGTGTCTAAGTTTTCAACACCGTAGTGAGTGTCCCACTCGTCTGTGGGGTACGACATCAATATCGCTTCCGGCGTAGATGTTATGACGTTAGCCCCGCTGCCTTTATTACCCAAAACCTAGGGGGTCGGTACCGTTTCCAAATCAGTTCTATTTCACCCAGTTGCAGTATATATATATGTGATTACAGTTGTCTGCGTTATAAAGCAGGCAACACATTTTTATCAGTTTCAATTGCTATTTCTATATTAGTATTGTTAATTATTAATTATTATTGATTCTCCATATTTTGTAAAACTATATAAGCCATATATATGTTTCATTCTGACTTCAAATGTATTCAGTTACATATATTCCTCACTCTTTATCTCTTAACTATTTTGAATTGGTTTTAGTATTGTTAAAAGTGAGCTGTTCGCTGAAAGGGTTTACCGGAGTCAGGCTCCTGGAATTATGCCAGGTGCCTAATCTCCTCCCCTCCCCATTCGAGCTGCGGAACATATGTAATTACTGTTGTCTGCGTTATAAAGCAGGCAACACATTTTTATCAGTTTCGATTGCTATTTCTATATTAGTATTGTTAATTATTAATTATTATTGATTCTCAATATTTTATAAAACTATATAAGCCATGTGATGTTTTTCGCTCTCAGCACATCAGATCGTCAGTCCCATGTTATCAGTCTTTCCTCGTTTGAGCACAGAGTGTCCTTGAGTTAGATGCCGCAATGTTCAAGGGGAGATAATAATGTCTAGACACGTCTCATGGAAAATCTGTTGCGTGTAATAATTTTAAAAGATTGATGTTCAGTTATTTCACTTTTCTTGTGATATTCTTGATGGGGGAATAAGCAAATAAATTTGTTCATGACGTCTTGGTGATCAATCTTCACTTGCTGCTGCCTTGGCCACGATTTCTTGAGTGTATTTAAGAGATTCTACCGAGTTAATGAATGTTTTTGACTTTCCCTTGAAAGTAATACGCATCCTGGCCGGATAATACACTCCACATATGACACCCTTGACACCGTAAAGAACTTCTCTGGTCTGTGAGAACTTTCTTCTCTTTTGCACAATCTCGTAAGGGTAGTCCCGTAGGAGTTTAATAGAATCATTTCTGTACATCATCTCCTCTCCGTATTTGATTTTTTTCATCAGCGCTTCCATTGTTGGGATATCCCGAAGTTTAACTGTGATCTGTCGTGGGTAGGCATGTGCTCCTTGAGATCTTGGTTTAAATCTGGGTAGTCGATGTGCTACTTCAATTACAGGTGCCTCAGGTAGTTTGAGTACGTGTTTAATTAGATTGGCAGTGAACTCACAAGCATTGTCCCCCTCAGCTCCCTCTTTTACTCCACGTATACGTATATTTTGACGTCTTGAGCGAGCTTCTAGGTCAACACATTTATCAGAAACTTTTGTAAGATGGCTCTTGAGGCTGTCTATTTCTAACTTCATCGTCTGCATCTCTCCGGTCATCTCTTCCACAACAGCTTCCATATCTTTCACTGCAGTTACATTTGCAGAAACAGTTTCATGCACAGCCTCAAACATCTTTGTGGTCTCTTCTGCCATCTTATTAATTTTCCCCGTTAATTCTTCTTGCACATCATCCACTCTTTTTTTCAGATCACCAATGCCCGCAAGTATTTTTTCATTACTGGCCATCAAATTTATGTTTCCAACTTTCAAGTCATTTTTCAAATCTCTTACCGAGTTCTTTAACTCCTCCAATTCGGTTTTCTCTTTTGTGGTCATCTCAGTCTTAGATCGTGTGTCCATTCCAGAAACCACTCCAGAGGTCCGTTTTGCAGTTTCTTGATGTTCCAAAGTCTTCAACGATTGTTTTATAACTTTCCTCTGTGGGCTCTGACCTGGAGACGTACTTTTCATTTAAAATGACTTTCCCTCCATTAAATTCACGGCGCTTACTGATGACGTCATCAGCGCCGCGACATGAGACTCCGGTAAGTTTTTAAAAACGGTCCCGACCTCCAGACCCGATTTTAACGCGAAAAATCGCGATTTTTTCAGCGGAGCTAAAAAATTAGCGACTGCTAGCAAAGCATGGCACCACCGGAAGTGAGATTGAATAAATTCTATCCAAATATATCCCCCATTTGCGATAAGTGTTTAACCCAAAACGCAACCATAACACACTCTTTTGTTTCCTGCATAAAACGTTATAGATTTTGGAGTGATATTTTTGAAATATTTACAAAATTATTTAAGATAAGAATGGAACCTAATACTGAATTGATTATATTTGGAGTAATGGAAGATGGGAATAAATTGAATTCATCTCAAAATTTATATTTTAATTATGGTTTAATAATAGCAAAAAAATTAATACTTAAATCTTGGAAAAATACACCAATACCAACACTCAAAATGTGGATTGCAAGCATGTTGGACACCGCACAGCTTGAGGAAATGCGATTCCTCCTAATAGATAAATCAGACCAATTCATAACGAGTTGGTCTCCATTTGTCGTCTTTTTGGGATCATATGGTGCAACACAATTGTAAAAGCGAACTGTCTCGTGACTGGGTGGGGGATGGTCAAGATTATAAATAATGATCTTCTTACTTTTTTTTTCTTTTTTTTACTCTCTTTTCCCTATTTTCTTCTCTTTAACTTTCTTTCATTCTCTTTTCTTCTTCTTCACACACTATATATCTCACGTTTTTCTATACTTTATTATCTAATTTCTTTTTCTTATTCTTCTTTATTATTTAAAAAAAAAATAAGAAGCTGTACATAAAATGTATTATGAAAATATGATTGTATACAATTGTACTTACTTCTAATAAAATAAAAATAAAAAATAAAAATTACAAAAAAATTACAAAAAATTGGATAGGTATATGGACGGAAAGGAATGGAGGGTTATGGTCTGAGTGTAGGTAGATGGGACTAGGGGAGAATAAGTATTTGGCACGGACTAGAAGGGCCGAGATGGCCTGTTTCCATGCTGTAATTGTTATATGGTTATATCCTACCACAACCAGACAGCAGTCCTGAACTACTATCTACCTCTTTGGTGACCCTTGGACTGTCCTTGATCGGACTTTGCTGGCTTTACCTTGCACTAAACGTTATTCCCTTATCATGTATCTGTACACTGTAAACGGCTCGACTGTAATCATCGTATTGTCTTTCCGCTGGTAGACACAAAATGTTGGAGTAACTCAGCGGGACAGGAAGCATCTCTGGAGAGAAGGAATGGGTGACGTTTCGGGACGAGGCCCTTCTTCAGTCTTCCCGCTGACTGGATAGCATGCAACAAAGAGCTTTTCACTGTACCTCGGTACACGTGATTACAAACTAAATTGTAACTGGAATCTTATTTCCTTCTGAAAACTGTTCTCCCTTCACAACAGTGACAACAGAAGTAGGAGTAGGCCATTTGGCCCTTCGTGCCAGCACCGCCATTCAAAGTGATCATGGCTGATCATCCACAATCAGTACCCTGTTCCTGCCTTCTCCCCATATCCCTTGATTCCGTTAGCCCTAAAAGCTAAATCTAAAAGGCCTGTCTCACGAATCTGCGGTGATTGGTGGCGAAACGGGAAGAATCTGCCGGCATAGACCGCGCACTCGTGAGAACGTACAATTCCCGGGCCGTGCGTCGGTGTTCCCAAATAAAATCGACAATGTCGAAAACAATATACTCACCGCACAACCTCCACCAGTGATGCACAAGTGCGGCACGGCCGCTCGCACGGGCCGCCGCCAGTGTGGCTCGAGCGCCGTGCGTCAAACCTCCACTGCCACAGCCTCCGCCAGTGAGGCACGTGCCGCCGCCAGTGAGGCACGTGTGCTGCACGGCCGCAGGCACAGCCACCGCTACAGCGCCACGATCAGGATGGCCGCCGCCACAGCCGCCGCTGGTGAGTCATGTGCGGCGGGCCGACGGCATCGCCGTCGGCCCGCCCTTTTTTTACTTACCGCAAGCACGTGGGACCCGCCGTGTTTGAATTAACTCGGCCCCCACGCAGCATCCGTGCGGCGCTCCGGTGGATAGGCTCGACGCTCTCGCCGTTGCCGCGCGGTCCTCGCTACCGGTGACACCACGCTTCACCGCCGATGACCGCAAACAGGTTAGACAGAGCCTTTACTCTTTCTTGAAAACATCCATAGATGGCAGTGGAGGCCAATTCACTGGATGTTTTCAAGAGAGAGTTGGATATATGACACTGGCTGCAAAGTGCCTTGAAATATCGGTAGGCCGCATAAGGCAGGAGCCAAGTCAACATCAAGTCAGGTCTATAGTCATAAGCACAGGTGTGGTGAGGTATAGATCATAAGATCATAAGCGATAGGAGTAGAATTAGGCCATTCGGCCCATCTAGTCTGCTCCGCCATTCAATCATGGCTGATCTATCTCTCCCTCCTAACCCCATTCTCCTGCCTTCACCCCATAACCCCTGACACCCGCACTAATCAAGAATCTATCTATTTTGGCCTTAAACATGTCCATTGATCTGGCCTCCACAGGCTTCTGTGGCAAAGAATTCCACAGATTCACCAGCCTCTGACTAAAGAAATCCCTCCTCGTCTCCTTTCCAAAGGAATGTCCTTTAATTCTGAAGATATAAACTCTTGTCCTAGACTCTCCCACTAGTGGAAACATCCTCTCCACATCCACTCTGCCCAAACCTTTCACTATTCAGTACGTTTCAACGAGGTCCCCCTTCATTCTTCTAAACTCCAGCGAGTACAGGCCCAGTGCCGACAAACGCTCATCGTAGGTTCACCCACTCATTCCTGGGATCATTCTTGTAAACCTCCTCTCGATCCTCTCCAGATCCAGCACATCCTTCTGGTGCCCAGATTTGCTCACAATATTCCAAATGCGGCCTGACCAGGCCTTGTAAAGCCTCAGCATTACATCCCTGATGCCGAGGCAGCGTGAGTTATTAATGGAGTCTGTAGAAGGGAGGTTGGTTTGTGCGATGGTCTGGGCTGCGTCCACAACTCTCTGCGATTTCTTGTGGTCCTGGGTGGAGCTGTTACCAAACCAGGCTGTGATGCATCCTGAGAATAGACTCAGAAATAAATACAGAATGCTCAGCGGGACAGGCAGCATTTCTGGAGGGAAGGAATGGGTGATATTTCGGGTCGAGACCCTTCTTCAGGTGAAATGCTTTCTACGGCGCATCTGTAGAAGTTGGTGAGAGTTGTAGGGGACCTGCCGAACTTGAGGAAGTAGAGCCTTTGGTGTGTTTTTTTGGTCATTGCTTCGATGTGGCTGGTTCTTAGGGTTGCCAACGTTCCCACTCCCAAATAAGGGACAAAGGGTCAAAATACGGGACAAATTCCCGACGGCAATTCGTTGACCGACTGGGCCGTGTCTGGGTGAATGATGAGTTCGCCCGGGTGCTGGACTGCACACAAAGCCCAGCCGGCGGGGCCAGCTGAGGAGATTTAGCCCGGGGGCCACGCGACATCGCACGCAAAGTCCAGCGCCCCGTCCAACTCATGAACCGATGATCGGCCATGAGAAAGGGATGGTGGTGTCAATAGACAATAGGTGCAGGAATAGGCCATTCGACCCATCGAGCCAGCACCGCCTTTCACTGTGATCTTGGCTGATCATCCACATTCAGTACCCCGTTCCTGCCTTCTCACCATATCCCCTAACTCTGCTATCTTTATTTAACTCGCTTGAAAGCATCCAGAGAATTGGACAAGAGGCAGGGAATTCCACAGATTCACAGCTCTCTGGGTGAAAACCGATGATCGGCCATGAGAAGGAGGTGGGGTGGTGGTGTCGGCGGTCAGCGAAAGTCCGAAGGTCGGACAGCTGGCCGGGCGACGGGGCCACGGGCGAGGCGCTGCTGCTGCTGCTGCTGCTGCTGCTGCACTCCATGGGCTGCACCACGTCGGGACGGGTGAGGCGGGGTCCGACCCGACAGTCCCCTCGACCCGAGTAGTAGCGGTCAAATACGGGACAAGGGCGGTCCCGTACAGGAACAAACCAATTTAGCCCAATATACGGGATGTCCCGGCTAATACGGGACAGTTGGCGACCCCTAGTGGTCCTGGACAAGTTGCTGGTGATGTTCGCTCGTAAGTTGATGTTGGTAAGTTAGGCGTAGGTTTATGGTTGGCGCGGTGTACGGAGGTGGGGACGTGTTGGTCTGCCTGGTGCCACTTCTCATTGCTGACTCTTCACCCCCCACACCCCCACCCCCACCCACAGGTGATCCTGCATTTCATGGTGGGCTACCCCAGTGCGACCGTCAGTCATGATCTGGCCCAGCTCCTCATCCAGGCCGGGCTCATGAAGAGGTGAGTAACACCACAACCTCCCCCCTCCCATCAAGGTCTGATTCACTGAATCCCCCATCCCCCAACACCGTCCCCCGCACTGTCTCCCCGCCCCCTCCCTCCCTGCGGTCTGACCTAACTCCCCCACTGACTCCCCCACATTCACAGCCCCTTCCCTCATGGTATCACCCCACCCCCACCCCCACCGATTCTGGGATTGATCAGTGCGGGTGTCATGGGTTATGGGGAGAAGGCAGGAGAGTGGTGTTAGGAGGGAGAGATTAATCAGCCACGATTGAATGGCGGAGTCGACTGGATGGGCCGAATGGCCTAATTCTGCTCCTATCACTTACGGGTCAGTGTGTCACACCCTATCCCTTCCCCCTCTGGGACTGGGATTGATTAGTGCATAAGGTCGTAAGTGATAGGAGCAGAGTTAGGCCATTCGGCCCGTCAAGTCTACTCCGCCATTCAGTCAGGGCTGATCTATCTTTCCCTCTTAATCCCATTCTCCTGCCTTCTCCCCACAACCTCTGACACCTCTGTCATGGGTTATGGGAGGAGGGCAGGAGAATGGGGTTAGGAGGGAGAGAGATCAGCCATGATTGAATGGCGGAGTGGAGTGGATGGGGCGAATGGCCTAATTTTGCTCCTAGAACGTGGGTTGATGTGTTACACACTATCCTGTCCCCCATTGGGACTGGGTGGGTAAATGTGTTACACACTATCCTGTCCCCCATTGGGACTGGGTGGGTAAATGTGTTACACACTATCCGGTCCCCCATTGGGACTGGGTGGGTAAATGTGTCACACACTATCCTTTCCCCCTCTGGGACCGGGTGATACACAAACCAACATCCGCTGCATTTGTTTACTAAGCCGTGCTCAGTAACATAAGATTCAATGTCATTGTCCTTGAGGTTATTGGATATTGTGATAACAAGGAGGATTTAAATAAATCTGTTTAAGAAGGAACTGCAGATGCTGGAAAATCCCAGGTACACAAAAATGCTGGAGAAACTCAGCGGGTGCAGCAGCAAAGATAGATAGATAGATATGCCTTTATTGTCATTCAGGACCGAAGTCTGAACGAAATTGCAGCAGTCATACATATAATACAATAAAAAACAACAATAAACACGTATTAACATCCACCACAGTGAGTCCACCCAGCATCTCCTCACTGTGATGGAGGCAAAAGTCTTAGGTCTGCAGTCTCTTCCCTCCTCTTCTCCCTCTGCGCTGAGGCGATACCCCCCGGGCGATGTTATAAATCAGTCCCGCGGCTCAAACATCGCGGCCTGGGGTGGTCGAAGCTGCTGCCCACCAGTCCTGCAGACGCAGCCGCTGGCTCGCGGCCGAACCCCGGACTCAGGCCACCACCGGCAGAACACCGTCCCCAGCCACCCTCACGTGAGTACCGTGCCGTCTTCATCTATGGAGCGAAGGAAATAGGCAACGTTTCGGTCCGGAACCCTTCTTCAGAGCTTGGACACGCTAGAGGCAAGAAACATGCTCCCGATGTTGGGGGAGTCCAGAACCAGGGGCCACAGTTTAAGAATAAGGGGTAAGCCATTTAGAACGGAGACGAGGTAACACTTTTTCTCACAGAGAGTCGTGAGCCTGTGGAATTCACTGCCGCAGAGGGCGGTGGAGGCAGGTTCTCTGGTTACTTTAAAGAGAGCGCTCGATAGGGCTCTTAAAGATAGCGGAGTCAGGGGATATGGGGAGAAGGCAGGAATGGGGTACTGATTGGGGATGATCACATTAAATGGTGGTGCTGGCTCGAAGGGCCGAATGGCCTACTCCTGCACCTATTGTCTATTGTCTTTGGGGTTTGGGAGGGAACCGGAGAAAGCCCACGCAGTCACGGGGAAATCTCCGTACAGACAGCTCCCTTAGTCGGGATGGAACTCGGGTCTCTGGCGCTGTGAGGCAGGCAACTCTACAGGGCCTGTCCCTCCTAGCGATTTTTTCGGCGACTGCCGGCGTCATATCAGTGTCGCCAAAAGAATTTGAACATTACAAAATCCAGCGGCGACAAAAAAAAGGTTGCGACACTTGAAAAAACACCACACGTCAATACGTCATCACACCGCGTTACATAGAAACATAGAAACATAGAAAATAGGTGCAGGAGGAGGCCATTCGGCCCTTCGTGCCAGCACCGCCATTCATTGTGATCATGGCTGATCGTCCCCTATCAATAACCCGTGCCTGCCTTCTCCACATATCCCTTGACTCCACTAGCCCCTAGAGCTCTATCTAACTCTCTCTTAAATCCATCCAGTGATTTGGCCTCCACTGCCCTCTGTGGCGGTGAATTCCATAAATTCACAACTCTCTGGGTGAAATAGTTTATTTCTCACCTCAGTCTTAAATGACCTCCACTTTATTCTAAGATTGTGGCCCCTGGTTCTGGACTCGCCCAACATTGGGAAATTTTTTCCTGCATCTAGCTTGTCCAGTCCTTTTATAATTTTATATGTTTCTATAAGATCCCCCCTCATCCTTCTAAACTCCAGTGAATACAAGCCTAGTCTTTTCAGTCTTTCCTCATATGACAGTCCCGCCATCCCAGGGATCAATCTCGTGAACCTACGCTGCACTGCCTCAATCACATCGATGTCTTTCCTCAAATTTGCGTTACGCCGCAAATGTTTCTGTGACCTGATACGTCAGTCAATGATGCCGGGCAGTCACCGTAAAAATCACCAAGTGGGACTGGCCCTTACCGCTGCACCACCGTGTGGTCCCATATAACCATATAACAATTACAGCACGGAAACAGGCCATCTCGGCCCTTCTAGTCCATGCCGAACACTTATTCTCGACCTAGTCTCATCTACCTGCACTCAAACCATAACCCTCCATTCCTTTCCCGTCCATATACCTATCCAATTTATTTTTAAATGATAAAATCGAACCTGCCTCCACCCCTTCCACTGGAAGCTCATTCCACAACAGTTACCACTCTCTGAGTAATGAAGTTCCCCCTCATGTTACCCCTAAACTTCTGTCCCTTAATTCTCAAACCATGTCCTCTTGTTTGAATCTTCCCTACTCTCAATGAAAAGAGCTTATCCACGTCAACTCTGTCTATCCCTCTCATCATTTTAAAGACTTTTATCAAGTCCCCCCGTAACGTTCTGCGCTCCATAGAATAAAGACATATCTTGTTCAACCTTTCTCTGTAACTTAGTTGCTGAAACCCAGGCAACATTCTAGTAAATCTCCTCTGTACTCTCTCTATTTTGATGACACCTTTCCTATAATTTGGCGACCAAAATTTTACTCCATACTCCAGAATTGGACTCACCAATGCCTTGTACAATTTTAACATTAAATCCGAGGAAACACGCGCGGGCAGAGGGAGAGGGTGGAAACTGTACACAGTCTGCAGTCGAGGTGGGGGTGGCACGGGGGCTGCTGGAGGTGTTAGGGGGTCGGCGGTGGCCGCTGTGGGCTGTTCTGCTCTCGATGTCCACAAAAAGCTGCCCCTATACACTGTCCCATCACACACCCCCGCACTGCCACAGTACAGACTCAAGCTCCCTCTACAGGGGACAAGCTGCAACAACAGTGCCTGCCACACACACACACACACACACACACACACACACACACACACACACACACACACACACACACACACACACACACACGGTACAGGACCCACGGCCCGGGAATCTTTCCCGAGAGCCGGCCCCCACGCGACACGAGCCGCCTTTCCTGGGTGCCCAGCGTGCGGTTCCGTGACGGGGAGAGACGTTTACTGTACGGGCCGCTCCTCCACACTCTACACTTCCACCCAAAGATCATCCACACATTTATCTCCTCCCGCCTCGATTACTGCAACTCCCCTCTACACTGGCATCAGCCAATCTTCCCTGTCCCGCCTGCAACTGGTCCAAAACGCCGCAGCGAGACTCCTGAGACGGGCACCCGAAAAAGGGACCACATCACCTCGATTCTGGCCTCTCTCCACTGGCTCCTTGTGCGGTTCTGAATCAATTTCAAGATCCTCCGTTATGTTTACAAAGCCCTTAATGGGCTTGCCCCACCTACATCAAAAGTCTGCTCACCCACCACACCACCTCCAGGTCCCTCAGATCGGCCGACCGCGCCTTTTGCGATTGCAGCTCCTAGACTGTGGAACAGCATCCCCCTTCCCATCAGAACTGCCCCCTCCATCGACTCCTTTAAGTCGTGACTTAAAACTCATCTTTACTCAAGCCTTTCTTGACGTCCTCTGAGGGAGGGCTATATGTGTGTATTTATGTATGTACTTAATCTATGAACCAATGTTGTATAACGTTAGGCCCTCCACCAATGTAAAGCACTTTGGCCAACGAGAGTTGTTTTTTAAATGTGCTATAGAAATAAAAGTGACTTGACTTGACTCTTCCGTCCGTCCGGACACGACCAGGTGTCACCAGCTGATGGCAGGAGCGGTCCCCAGTGGAGGTCTCTCTACAAGGGAGTCCTCCCCCTTTGCATCAGGGACCTGAGGTGGAGAGTGTTGCACAGAGCCGTGGTGTGGAACAGATATTTAAATCAGTTCACCGACTCGCCGGCCGCCTGTAACTTCCGCGGTGAGGAAGAGACCGTGTTCCACGTGTATAAGGAGTGCGAGAGGCTGCAGCCCCTGTGCCAGTATCTGAAGGGGCTGCTCCTCAAGTTCTGGCTGCATTTTAGCCCCACGCTCCTGATCTTTGGTCACCGCTACAGAGGAGGGGGGGGGGGGGGGGGTCGGGGTTTTGCTGGTTGCGGGGTTTTAAACATAGAAAACATAGAAACGTAGAAAAGAGGTGCAGGAGGAGGCCATTCGGCCCTTCGAGTCATTCATTGTGATCATGGCTGATCGTCCCCAATCAATAACTCGTGCCTGCCTTCTCCCCATATCCCTTGACTCCACTAGCCCCTAGAGCTCTATGTGTGTGAGTGATTGGTGGTGGTCGGAGGGGCTGAGGTGGGGCACCTGGGCACGGCACTCTCCCCCCTCTCTCTCCCCCTCCCTCTCCTCACCCCCCATCTCTCTCCCCCCACCTCTCTCTCTCTCCCCCACCTCTCCCTCTCCCCTACCTCTCTCCCCATCTCACTCTCTCTCTCTCTCTCTCTCTCTCTCTCTCTCTCTGTGTCCACAGTGGTGAGGTGGGACACGTGGCCATCAACACCACCGTTGTTGCCACCGTGGTCCCCAGTGAGCGATGAACCTGGTGCTGATTCGCCTCTTGCTTTATTTCCTCCAGACACGAAAGATGGACCTGGTTGAGATCCTGTCGTTTGTTTTCCAGCTGAGTTTCTCCACGCTGGGCAAGGTGAGCAGGATGTTAAAGAAGGAACTGCAGATGCTGGAAAATCGAAGGTACACAAAAATGCTGGAGAAACTCAGCGGGTGCAGCAGCATCTATGGAGCGAAGGAAATAGGTAACGTTTCGGGCCGAAACCCTTCTTCAGACTGATAGGGGGTGGGGAGAAGAAAGGAAAAAAGGGAAAAAGGGCGGAGGAGGAGCCTGAGGGCTGGGGGAGGAGAGGAGACAACCAGATGGATGAAGGGGAGGGGACAGCAAGGGCTAGCAGAATTGGGAGAATTCAATGTTCAAGCCCCCAGGATGTAAACTGCCCAAGCGGAATATGAGGTGCATTTCCTCCAATTTACGGTGTTGCTCGCTGTGGCCATGGAGGAGACCCAGGACAGAGAGTTCAGATACGGAATGGGAGGGGGAGTTGAAGTGCTGAGCCACCGGGAGTTCAGGTTGGTTATTGCGGACCGAGCGGAGGTGTTCGGCGAAACGATCGCCAAGCCTCCGCTTGGTCTCACCGATGTAGATCAGCTGGCATCTAGAGCAGTGAATGCAATAGATGAGGTTGGAGGAGATGCAGGTGAACCTCTGTCGCACCTGGAACGACTGCTTGGGTCCTTGAATGGAGTGGAGGGGGTAGGTGAAGGGACAAGTGTTGCATCTCTTGCGGTTGCAAGGGAAAGTACCAGGGGAGGGGGTGGTATGGGAGGGAAGGGAAGAATTGACAAGGGAGTTACGGAGGGAGCGGTCTTGCGGAAGGCAGACATGGGGGGAGATGGGAAGATGCGGCGAGTGGTGGGGTCACGTTGGAGGTGGCGAAACTGACGGAGGATCACTTGTTGTATGTGACGGCTGGTGGGGTGAAAGGTGAGGACTAGGGGGACTCTGCCTTTGTTGTGAGTGGGGGGGATGGGGAGAGAGAGCAGTGTTGCGGGGTATGGCAGAGACCCTGGTGCGAGCCTCATCTATGGTGGAGGAGGGGAACCCCCGTTCCCTGAAGAATGAGCAGGGTGTCGTCTTGTCCTGTACCCTGCACCCTCACCCCCACACCCACCCACCGTGGGAGGGGGGAGATATAGAGAGAGAGGGGGGGGGGGTGTTGAGGGGGGTGGGTGTAGAGTTGCCGACTTCCTCACTCCAAATAAGGGACAAAAAGGTCAAAATACGGGACAAATTCCCCCCGACGGCAATTCGTTGACTGACTGGGCCGTGTCTGGGTGAATGATGAGTTGGCCCCGGGTGCTGGACTGGACACAAAGTCCAGCCGGCGGGCCAGCTGAGTCCGGCACCCCATCCAGCTCATGAACCGATGATCGGCCATGAGAAGGAGGGGTGGTGGTGTCGGCGGTCAGTGAAGGTCCGAAGGTCGGACAGCTGGCCGGGCTGCCGACCGACCGACGGGGCCACGGGCGAGGCGCTGCTGCTGCTGCTTGCTGCTACACTCCATGGGCTTCACCACGTCGGGACGGGTGATGCGGGGTCCGACCCGACAGTCCCCCTCGACCCGAGTAGTAGCGGTCAAATACGGGACATGGGCGGTCCCGTACGGGAACAAACCAATGTAGCCCAATATACGGGATGTCCCGGCTAATACGGGACAGTTGGCGACCCTTCGTGGGAGGGGGGAGGAGTGGGGGGTTAGTCTGCTGTGGGTGCTGGAGGGGGCAGGGGAGGGGATGGGGGGAGGCTGAGTTGGGGAGAGAGGGAGGCTGAGTTGGGGGAGGGGAGGGGAGGGGATGGTGAGGGGGAGAGAGGGAGAGAGAGGGACAGGGAGTTGGGAGAGAGAGAGAAAAAAACTGTTGGGGAGAGAGATCGAGATGGGGTGTTGGGGGGGGCGAGATGGTGAGGGGGGAGAAAGTGGTTGAGTTGTGGGGAAAGAGGATGGAGAGTTTGGGGGGAGGGGTCGGTGAGAGGGGGAGAGATGGGAGAGAGACAGGGGAGATGGGGAAAGAGGAGAGAGTTGGGGGTGAGGAGAGGGGGGTAGAGAGAGAGGGGTGATATGGGGAGAGAGATGGGGAGAGGAGGAAAGAGATGGGGAGGGGGTAGAGAGCGGGGGAGAAAGAGAGGGGGGGAGAGAGAGAGAGAGAGAGAGGGTGGAGAGAGAGAGAGGGGGGGAGAGAGAGAGAGAGGGGGGGGGAGAGAGTGGGGAGAAAGAGAGAGAGAGAGAGATAGGGAGGGAGAGAGGGGGTGGAAGAGAGAGAGAGAGAGAGAGGGGGAGAAGAGAGAGAGAGAGAGGGGGAGAGAGAGAGAGAAATAGAGAGAGAGGGGCGAAGAGACAGAGAGAGAGAGGGGGGAAAGAGAGAGAGAGTGAGGGGGTGAGAGAGAGAGAGAGAGAGAGGGAAGAGAGAGAGAGAGGGAGAGAGAGAGGGGAAGACAGAGAGAGAGAGGGGGAGAGAAGGAGAGAGGGGGGGAGAGGGGGGCGAAAGAGAG
>JAXLNO010000385.1:1431473-1540464 GCA_038087875.1 Malacoraja senta | reverse complement strand
TGGGAGATGCCAGAGAGTAATGGTGGATGGCTGTTTGTCAGGTTGGAGGCCGGTGACTAGTGGGGTGCCTCAGGGGTCTGTGTTGGGTCCACTGTTGTTTGTCATGTACATCAATGATCTGGATGATGGTGTGGAAAATTGGATTAGTAAGTATGCAGATGATACTAAGATAAGTGGTGTGGTGGATAATAATGTAGATTTTCAAAGTCTACAGAGAGATTTAGGCCATTTGGAAGAGTGGGCTGAAAGATGGCAGATGGAGTTTAATGCTGATAAATGTGAGGTACTACATCTCGGCAGGACAAATCAAAATAGGACGTACATGGTAAATGGTAGAGAATTGAGGAATGCAGTTGAACAGAGGGATCTAGGAATAACTGCATAGTTCCCTGAAGGTGGAATCTCATGTAGATAGGGTGGTAAAGAAAGCTTTTGGTGTGCTGGCCTTTATAAATCAGAGCATTGAATATAGAAGTTGGGATGTAATCTTAAAATTGTACAAGGCATTGGTGAGGCCAATTCTGGAGTATGGAGTACAATTTTGGTCGCCTAATTATAGGAAGGATGTCAACAAAATAGAGAGAGTACAGAGGAGATTTACTAGAATGTTGCCTGGGTTTCAGCAACTAAGTTACAGAGAAAGGTTGAACAAGTTAGGGCTTTATTCTTTGGAGCGCAGAAGGTTAAGAGGGGACTTGATAGAGGTCTTTAAAATTATGAGCGGGTTAGACAGAGTTGACGTGGATAAGCTTTTTCCATTGAGAGTAGGGAAGATTCAAACAAGGGGACATGACTTGAGAATTAAGGGACAGAAGTTTAGGGGTAACATTAGGGGGAACTTCTTTACTCAGAGAGTGGTAGCTGTGTGGAATGAGCTTCCAGTGGAAGTGGTGGAGGCAGGTTCGATTTTATCCTTTAAAAATAGATTGGATGGGTATATGGACGGGAAAGGAATGGAGGGTTATGGTCTGAGTGCAGGTAGATGGGACTAGGGGGATGTATTATTATTATTTTTTTTAATTTAAAAAAAATGATGTTCGGCACGGACTTGGAGGGCCGAGATGGCCTGTTTCCGTGCTGTAATGGTTATATGGTTAATAACCCGTGCCTGCCTTCTTCCCATATCCCCTGACTCCACTAGCCCCTAGAGCTCTATCTAACTCTTTCTTAAATCCATCGAGTGATTTGGCCTCCACTGCCCTCTGTGGCAGGGAATTCCATAAATTCACAACTGTCTGGGTGAAAACGTTTTTTCCGACCTCAGTCTTAAATGATCCGCCCCCCCTTTATTCTAAGACTGTGGCCCCTGGTTCTGGACTCGCCCAACATTGGGAACATTTTTCCTGCATCTAGCTTGTCCAGTCCTTTTATAATTGTATATGTTTCTATAAGATTCCCCCTCATCCTTCTAAACTCCAGTGAATACAAGCCTAGTCTTTTCAATCTTTCCCCATATGACAGTCCCGCCATCCCAGGGATCTATCTTGTGAACTCCAGCATTTTATCTTTCCAGAATAGAAGTTTATTTTTCATGGCTACTTTATTCACAATTTGTCAGTTTCCACAAAGCAAGCCTGTGTAAGTAAGCATGTTCTCTCCTCATCCACGATGCTACATGGAGTAAAGCTGTTGCTCCCAGTATTTCCTGCTGTCATTTGAGATCCATGTTCCCCTTATACCTCTGTAAAACATCTACCTTTTCCATGATAAAATGCTTGTTATCAATGCTGTATGTAATTGAATAGAATGTCCTGAAATCCATGATCAGCAGGATGTTTGAAGTCTGGTTTGTAGCTAATCCATCTTCTCTCCAGCGTACAGTACTTTCATACTGAAGCACAGATTCCCTGATCTGTCATCATGTTTTTTTGCTTTGTAGAATAAAGATGCTGCCGTTTACAAATTCACTGAACTGCGGGTGAATAACAACTGGGGCCATCCAGAATACACTTGCCTCTACCGTTCCGTGTCCACGGAGAAGCAGTGATGTGATTCTGGAGCTCGGCTGCCCTGCACTCTGCAACACTAACAACCTCTACGTAATCTGGATTCAAAGTTGATTTCCCGCAACAATGTCAATTTCTGTCATAAATGTTAATAGTGTTTTAATTTATTTATAATTATTTTATATTAAATATATTTAGAATGAAACATCCTTAATGTGATTACTTAATTTACTTTAATAACCTTTTAATATTTATTTTAACTATTTTTATTTTATTTTAACGGGGGAGGGGTTGTGTGGAAGAGGGGGGGTTGTGGGGGGAGGGGAGGGTTGGGGTTGTGGGGGGAGGGGGTGTATGGACTTGAGTCGGAGATGTCGCCAAACGGAAAGCAGAGGCTCTGATCCCAGCGTATGAGAACGACCAGCGCCCACTGTGAGTCCCCATCGCACTGCCAATTCCAGCCACTACCCCTCTGGTCCCCCTCGCTGGCTCCCATGATACCCCCTTCTCCCCCATGGCTCTTCCCCTGTATTTGCTCCGAGCTCTCTACCCCTCCCCCCCCCGCCCACACACCCCACTACCCCCACAACACCCCCCCCCCATAACCCCTCCGCACTGCCTGCGGGCCTGGACCGACCGACACTCCCGTCCGCGGACCTCTGGATAGAAGAGCCTTCTTCACACCTCCTACACATTAGACGTGTGTGTGAGCGTGGTTGGGATGGATGGGAGCGGGGATTTCAAGTTTGCGTTGAGTGAACTGTGTTGTTAACATTCTCGCCGCCGGACACCAGCGTTTTGTGAGAGTGGTTGGATCCCAGCTTCAGCTCAACCAACGTCGGCCACATTATCCGGACAGACAGACAGGCGGGCGGGCGGGCGGGCGGGGGATCAGAAGCTGATGTGAGGCATCGGTGATGCTGTGGGATCCTAGTCAGCTGCCGCTGAGCAGCGGGATGGAGGAGGCAGCGCTCGACCCGGGGTGTAGAGGTATCACTTCTTCCAGCGGCGAGTGAGAGGAGGGAGAGGCACCAGCTACCGTGGCCCGCTCACCTGTCTCGGCCGCTGACTCCTCCATCCCTGGATCCCGGGATACAACCACTCTCACAAAACGCCGGTGTACGACGAGGACGGTAAGAACACTCAGTTCACTCAACGCAAACTATAACCCATTTGTTCCTTGCACCAGCGGAAATCTCCAGCGCGGTGGAGACGAGGGGTTTCTGAAATTGCATTCTGTCGATTGAGGTCATTTTCTCCACTCCTAGAAGCAACGAGCCATGGCTTTACCACTGAAACCTCTTTCCCCCACCTCTCACCGTCTCTCCCTGTCTCCCACTTGCATCTGCCCCCTCTCTCTCTCTCTCTTGCTGTTACACCCCGCTCTCCCCACTACCAGGCACCCTGATCGGTTTTTAAATTCTCGAATGACCTTTGCCAAATCCCCTGATTCCTTGCGTTTTTCGGAATACCGAACTGGCTTATTCCGTGATGCTCAGTTCCACTTTTGGGCCTAATTTTTTGTAACATTTGTGCTGCGGAGGCTGAGGACAGAAAGCTTATGATGGGAATGTGAAGGGCAGTTAAAATGGTGAGCAACTGGAAGATCCAGTATGTTGGCAGACCAAGCACTAGTGTTCGGCTAATCTGACAACATTCTGCAGCACATATTCCAACAACTGAAACTACGAGAGGATGCTTGCTGTGGCATCATTGCCTCAAAATTAAAGGGCGCTCTTTTAGAAAGGAGGTGAGCAGGAACTTCTTTAGTCAGTGGATATTTTTAAGGCAGAGATAGACAAATTCTTGAATAGAACGGGTGTCGAGGGTTATGGGGAGAAGATAGGAAAATGGGATTAGATGGCAGAGATCAGCCATGATTGAATGGCGGAGTGGACTTGATGGGCCGAATGGTCTAATTCTAATCTTCCAACTTGTCAATGTGACAATGATTGACATAAAGGCCAGCCCAACCCATCCAACGTTGCCTATTGCAGTGATTCAGTGACTCCTTGACCTTTGCAGTTTGTTTCTTATCTCAACACTACTGCCAAAATCAGCAGCAATATGTGGATAGGCATAAGCTGCAGTTTGCTTTTGCCACTATTTGATTTGTAATCAGTTTATTCAGGTTTGATTTTGGTGAACAGAGTCAGGCCATCATCAATGGTTGATACAAATTAGTGTTGAATGTTACGTTTCTGTGTGTGTTGATGTGGTGGTGGACTCAAATAGTTTGCTTTTATTCATTTCAGAAATTGATATTTTAAAGGGAAAGGATGAGCTGTGACTTGGATGCGGCCCAAAAATTCAACTGAGCTTTCAGGATCAATTATAGCTCAAGAAAAAGTCTTTAGGAAATTGTACTGACCATCTTCTGATGGGCCTGTCCCACTTACGTGACTTTTTCGGCGACTGCCGGCACCCGTCATTGGTCGTTGCAGGTCGCTGAAAATGTTCAATATGTTGAAAATTCAGTGGCGTCCAGAAAGATGCGACGACTCTTTGGGCGACTGAGGAGACTACTCACGACCATACAGGCGACATGTCACGGGGTGAAGCTTGTATGGTCGTGAGTAGTTACCCAAAGAGTCGTACCTTGTTCTAGTCGCCACTGGGTTTTCAACGTTGAACATTTTCTGTGACCTGCAATGACCTATGACGGGTGCCGGCAAGTCGTCGAAAAAGTCGCGTAAATGGGACAGGCCCATGAGACTCCAAAGTCTCAATCTGATCAGAAAGTCAACGCATGTCAACAAGATGATCATATACTTGTAAACTACACCACAGTCCAAGGTTAGTGGTGTTGTTTACAAATTAAATTACAGTTCATACATTCATGAATGAGCCTTGCTTGGAAATGATTAGTTTAACAATCCTACCGTGTCCCACAGAAAATTCTTGCCCAATTCTTAGGGCTAACGGCCAAGCTCTTAGGGCCAACGGAATCAAGGGATATGGAGAGAAAGCAGGAACGGGGTACTGATTTTGAATGAGCAGCCTTGGTGATATTAAACGGCTCGAAGGGCCGAATGGCCTACTCCTGCACCTATTTGCTATGTTTCTAATTGTTTTGGAATTAGAGATGAGGGGCAGGCCCACTGCTCTGTCAGCTGTGTATTGGGAAAAGTCAGTGGGTGGGGGTGGGTGGTGGAAAGTGCAAGAGGCATCCTTTGTAGATTTATCATGAGCCTTCTGGCTGAGGAGCAGAGGCAGCAGCTGGCTGCCAGAGGAGAAAGACAAGGCCAGGTGAGCAAGGTTTAGTGAATGTTGCCTTAACAGGATGACTAGTGTTCAGTTTACAGGTTGCTCTGAGACACCTGTTGCCTTCTCATAGTCACACACCTGCAAGAATTCTGTCCCAGTGAGTTACTCCAGTACTTTGTGTCTATCTTTGGTATAAACCAGCATCTGCAGTTCTTTGTTTCTACCAAGGTCACTGGCGGTTAGGCAATTGTCTAGTGCAGCCCAGTACATTGGTGTCACCTGAAAACTTGTGGATGGAGTTAGCGTTGAATTTGGCCGTACAGTCGTGAGTGTATAGGGAGTTTAGTAATGGACTGAGAATGCATCGTTGCTTGGCATCGTTGTATTGAGTAATATTATGGAGGAGGTTTCACCTATTCTCACTGCTTGTGGTCTGTGGGTCAGAAAGTCAAAGATCCAGTGACAGAGCAGGGAGCTGATTCCTAGAAATAAATAGAAAAAGCTGGAGTAACTCCGCGGGTCAGACAGCATTTCTGGAGAAAAGGAATAGGTGACGTTTTAGGTCGAGACCCTTCTTCAGATTTGTCTGTCCCGCTGTTACTCCAGCTTTTTCTGTCTATCTTCCGTTTAATCCAGCATCTGAGGTTTCTTCCTACACTACAAATTCCTTGGGCTGAAAGTTGTCGTTTAACAGGGTAAACAGGATGGCAGGTTTACAAGTTGCTCTGAGAAACCTCTCGCCCTTTTCAGCATTCTGAGAGAGTCACACGTCTGCATCAATTCTTCAGTTGCTGATTGGAATTTGGAAAGCTAATCGACGTAGAGGGATAGATTCAGTTCTGATGCAGTTCTTGTGGCCACTAGAGATGTAGAAATGCAAAGTTTAGCTTGCATTTAGATGCAATCTGGAAGTTTAAGGCTCAAAGGTTTGACAAAAATAACGTGTTTGAAAAGAGAGAAAAAACTCTGCTCACAAGAAACGCTAACATCAACAATGATTTGCTCAGCAGCTTTTGAAGTTGAAGGTGGAATGCACCCATTCACACATTTATTTGTGTGATTACAATTGTTCAGTGGCTGTGCTTCCCTGGGAGTGGCACTCTAGAATGCATTTGTCAGATACAAGCTGTAGACTTTCTGTCTGCACAGGGCCTCACACACTTCACTCATTTTTTAAACTTTTCATTTTGTGATTTCTCTGACTTTTACAGTTGACCAGGAAACAATTGCCTCTGTTCCTCTGCTCACAGCTGAGCTGTTTCTCCTTATGTTGTTTGTGTACACAGACATAGAAGGTGGTGCAGCGGTAGAGTTGCTGCCTCATAGCGCTAGAGACCCGGGTTTGATCCTGACTACGGGTGCTGTCCTTACGGAATACAGAGTTTGTGCGTTCTCCCCATGACCTACGTAGGTTCTCTCTGCGTGCACCGGTTTCCTCACACACTCCAAAGACGTACAAGTTTGTACAAGTCTGAAGAAGGGTCTCAACCCAAAACATCACCCATTCCTTCTCTCCGGAGATGCTGCCTGTCCCGCTGAGTTACCCCAGCTTTTTATGTCTATCTTTGGTTTAAACCAGTATGTGCAATTCCTTCTTACACAAGTTTGTAGATTAATTGGCTTTGGTAAAATTGGAAATTGTCCCTAGTGTGTAGAATAGTGTTAGTGTGCGAGATCGCTGGTCGGCACGGACTCGGTGGGCTGAAGGGCTTGTTTCCACGCTGTATATCTAATCTAGTCTCAGCTAGTCTCTGCTGTGGGGTTCCACAAGGTTCCATCCTTGGCCCCATTCTCTTCTCCCTGTATATGCTCCCCTTAGGGCAAGTCATTGAAAGACACGGCATTTCCTTCCATTGCTACGCAGAGAATACACAACTCTATCTCCCCCTGAAGCCCAAAAACCAATCAAATCTGCTTAACCTTATCCACTGCCTCGAGGATATAAAGTGTTGGATGGCCCAGAACTTCCTCCAACTAAACGAGAATAAGCCTGAGGTCATCTTTCTCGGCCCCTCGGACTCAATCAAAATGATAGCAGGCAGCCTTGGAAGCCTTACCCCACGACTCAAACCTCACGTCAAAAACCTTGGCATGATATTTGACTCAGCACTGAAATTTGACAAACAAATCAATGCCGTGGTAAAAGCTATCTTCTTTCAGCTTCGGACGATAGCTAAAATAAAACAATTCCTCCAGTTTGATGACCTCGAAAAGATCATCCACACATTTATCTCCTCCCGCCTAGATTATTGCAACTCCCTTTACACTGGCATCAGTCAATCTTCCCTGTCCCACCTGCAACTGGTCCAAAACGCCGCAGCGAGACTCCTGACTGGCACCCGAAAAAGGGACCACATCACCCCGATCCTGGCCTCTCTCCACTGGCTCCCTGTGCGGTTCCGAATAAATTTCAAGATCCTCCTTTGTGTCTACAAAGCCCTCAATGGGCTTGCCCCCACCTACATTAAAAGTCTGCTCACCCGCCACACCACCTCCAGGTCCCTCAGATCGGCTGACTTGAGGTTACTGAACATCTAGGCATAAGCTCAGGGGCGACCGCGCCTTTGCGGTTGCAACTCCTAGACTGTGGAACAGCATCCCCTCTTCCCATCAGAACTGCCCCCTCCATCGACTCCTTTAAGTCTAGACTAAAAACTCATCTGTACTCCCAAGCCTTTCCTGACGTCCTCTGAGCGAGGGCTATATATATGTAGTTTGTTGTTATACTATTCTTATACCAATGTAAAGCACTTCAAGCCGTCAATGACAAGGGAGCTGAAGGTAGCAGAAATTCAGCCTTTGCAGCACTGGGCAGCAGCAGCCTACTGCACATGCACAGCGCTAGTTTCTTGGCAGGGTTTTCAAATATGAATTGTCAATATTTTAAGTGTATCTTAGGAAACAAAGTGTTCGTTAGGAAAGAATGGAGTTTGTGTACTGATAATGTGGTAAGTACATTTTGTGCTTATGTTTCTAAATACCGTATTTCCCGGGGTGTGGGGGACGAGAGATTCTTTCACAGAGTTTGGAGAGTCTGGCCCGGGGTAAAGTTGCGGGGAGGGCATGAATGTTGTGAAGGAGGGGTCAGGATCATGCCACTTGCAACGCTCCTTGCACGGAGCCATCGCATTGAGGCCGGGGGGAGATATAGCTCGGGTGGCTGCGAGCGGCCGCCGGGCTGGACAGCGGAACCGGCCGCCACCTTAGCTCCTTCTGCTGGCCCTCGCTCACCTCTGGCAGTTCTCCGTCTAAAAACCTCTCTCCTGCCGCTCGCTGGCCTCACTCATGTCAGGTTCAGGTTGAGGTTACTCGGCTGTGGGAATTTAAGGATTTGCAGGAAGCTGCTGACATGAGCGAGCGGCAGGTGCAAGGTGTTCAGACGGAGAGCACTGCCAAAGGTGAGCGGGCCGGCAGAAGGCACTGAAGTGGCGACCTGTTCTGCCGTCGGCTCCCGGTGGCCGCTCGCAGCTCCCCGGCTACAATGCGGTGGTGCCTGGAGCGCCGCAGTAGCAGTGAGTGAGTGAGTGAGTTACTGGCATTATCCCCGACCCCCTCCTTCTCAACACTCCTGCCCTCCCCGCAACTTTACCCCTGGCACAGACTCTCCACACGCTGTGAAAGGAACTCTCCCCCCAATTGGTCCCTTGAACAAGTGTTGTCATTCAATTAGATGACAACTGATTCAACTTTTCCCTGTACTCCCGTTTTTCCCACCATCTCTCCACCTTCCATCACCCTTCACCCCCCACTCATTCAGTAATTCAGAATAAAGGAGACGAGGAAGCCTTGGGCAAATTGAATTGTTACTGTCTTTATTTTTATTTTTATTTTTACGGAGAGAGCAATCTGCGCATGCGCGGTTTAATTGTTTTAAAGCTGACTGACTGCCTACCTTGAGTAATTGCTCACGGCACGTGCCTGCCACTAACGTAGGACTCCGGCTGGGCACGGTTCAATTTAACACGTTGACATGAGCGGGCCTAGTGATTGCTTTGTCAATCTGGAGACCAACAACATTCTTGTTCAAATGTTTTGGGACCAGAGACGAGGGGCCGGCTGTGTATTGGGAAGAAGTCAGTGGGGTGGGAGACTGTCTCTGGAGGGTGGGTGGAGTTGGGGTGATGGGCGAGGGGTGGGCGGTGCAAGTGGAAGAGGTGATGATAAAGGCAGTCTTTGTGGATTCATCACAAGCAAGGTTTACATCCGAGACGGAAAGACAGCAACTGGCTGATGGAAGGGAATCACAAGGCCAGGTGAGGAAAGTTTTGTGAATATAATCTTTTAACAGGATGGCCAGTGTTCAGTTTACAAGTTGCTCTGAGATGCTTCTTGCCTACTCAGTCACGCGTCTAAACATTTTTCAGGTACTGATTAGAATTTGGAAATGTTATCAAAGTGGGTAAATAAATGGGGTAAAATCTGTGGTCTGGTGCAGTTCCGGTGTCCACTAGAGATGTAGTAATGATGCAAAGTTTAACTTGCATTTAACTGTAAATTGGAGCCCTTTCCCCTGTCTCAGTCTGAAGAAGGGTCTCGACCTCAATCCTGTTTCCAGAGATGTTGTCTGACCCGCTGAGTTACTCCAGCTTTTTTTGTCTATCTTGGGCCTAGGGAGTGATTGCTTTATCAATCGGGCTCTGCCCCGGCAACTAAACCTTTGCCCGCATGTTTTGGGACCGGAGACAGGAGGGTGGGCACTGTGCTGTTGGTGTGTATTGGGAAGAAGTCCGTGGGGTGGGATGACTTGCTCTGGAGGGTGGGCAGAATTCTGCCATTGCCAGTCCCTGACTGTATCATTGGGCCGGGGGTTGGGGCGATGGGCGGGAAGTGGTGGTGCAAAGTACAAGAGTAATCATAAGGATGAATCAAGCCTTTGTGGATTCAACACAAGACAGCAGCTGGCTGATGGAGGGGAAAGACAGGAAAAACAGGATGGCTCATGTTCAGTTTACAAGTTGCTCACAGATGACTCTTGCTTTTGCAGAGATGTGCGTGTAAACATTCTTAAGATGCTCATTAGAATTTTGAAATTTAATCCAATGAAAAGAGGGGGAAATCTGTGGTCTGGTGCAGTTCAGGTGTGTTCCGTTGCAAAGTTTTGCTTGTATTTAACTGTAAGCTGGAACTGTAGGACTTCTTTGAATGAATTCTTTGAAAAGAGTGAAAACAATCTCATCACAAGGATTGGGTTGCTGAAAGCAACACTGGGTGTGCTTGACAGTTTATCTATCTGAAGAAGTATAACTATCCACACTACTTGTTTTCAGTAGCATGACTGTGGTTCCCTGTATTTGTGTGAAACAAGCCGTTGACTTGTGTCTGCGCAGGGCTTCAAGTAGTTCACCCATTTATGGAAACATTGAATTTGGGCTGTTCTCTGACTTTTATAGTTGACCATGAATCAATTGTTTCTGTTCCTTTGTAGAAACAAGAAACTGTAGATGCTGGTTAATACACTAAAGGGGGAAAAGTGCTGGAGTAAACCAGCAGGCCAGGCATCATCTCTGGAGCACATGAGGTGTTATTTTGGGTTGGGACCCTTCTTCAGACTGAGTTTCTCCAGCACATTGTGTCCTTTCCCTTCTGTTCCTTTGTTCACTGCTACACTGTTACTCTATGTAGAGGGGAGAATGGGTTGGGAGAAAGGTAGTTCAGCCATTATTGAATGGCGGAGTGGTATTTGATGGGCCGAATGGCCTGATTCTGCTCCTATGAATGATGAACGTGCTGGGGCCTGGGCAATTACCTGTTGCGAATTGCATGTCAGGAAATGGATATTCCAAATGCTCATATTTGCACGATTTGAAGCAACTGCAATCTTTGTTTTGTGACAGTTTGTTTTGTGACAGTTGATGATGCTTTGATTTTGGTGAACAAAGATTCATGTCACCATCAATGGTTGCCTTCAGTGTTTAGTGTTGATTATGAGGATTATGTGTGGTGCCCTTACTAAGAGCTGTTTAGATTTAAGGGCCTGTCCCACTTACGTGTCCTTGGCACGCAAATTACGCGACCTCGTGGCCGCGTTGAGCCGAGACGGTCTAGCGAAGGTCGGACGCGATTACATGCGTACGTACAGCCGTCTGGAGCACGTGACGTTATTTGAAGATGGACACAAAGCTGGAGTAAGTCAGTGGGACCGGCAGCATCTCTGGAGAGAAGGAATGGGTGACGTTTCGGTTCGAGACTCTTGTTCAGTCTGAAAGAAGGGTCTTGACCCGAAACGTCACCCATTGCTTCTCTCCAGAGTTGCTGCCGGTCCCGCTGAGTTACTCCAGCATTTTGTGTCTATCTTAAATTTTCTTGGCCCGCTCTGGGAGTAGAAGTGGGGGCGGATCCGGACCGCAACGGCCGTGAGCCCCAGGCTAAGTTCGGCGATCGTTTGTCTGCTTCTGCTGCTGTTGGAGGTGAGACGTTGCGTCGCGCCAGGGTCTTGGGCCTGTCGCACTTTAACCGTCAGTTCCGCGACAGGCCGTTGGCGCGCGAAGATTTCGTTCACTGCAAGAATTTCGGAGCCCCGCGCGATGTCGGGACCAGCCCCGCACAACTCCATACCCCTCCACGCTTCTAAGTGGGACCGGCCCCGCGCGGCCATAAGGTGCCTGTACGCCTCAAGCGACCACGAGGTCGAGTAATTTGCGAGCCAAGGACGCGTAAGTTGGACAGGCCCTTTAGACCCAAAGATTTTAATGACAAAAAGCTTAAAAAAGATACTTCAGCACAATTGTTCAATGTCACAACTGCCAGCACTCAATGGAGTCACAACTAGCAGGATAATGCAGGGTGGCAATCTGAACAGAAAGTAAGTTGTTTGTGAATTACAGTTCACATCTGTAGACATCAGCGCTAACGTAGGATGTCACACCTCTGCAATAATTCTAATGATCCAGTACCAACCTGATTTCCCCAATCTACATGCATTGAAATCCCCACATGCATATTGAAGCCACATTGCCTTGCTTACATGCCGATTATATCTCCTGATGTAACTTATACCCTACATCCTGGTTACTGTTTGGAAGCCTGCATATAACTCCCATCAGGGTATTTTTACCTTTGCAGTTTCTTAACTCTACCCACAAAGATTCCTCATCTTCTGATCTTATGTCATCCCTTGTTAAGGATTGAATTCCATTTCTCTACCAGCAGAGCCACCCCACTCTCTCTGCCCACCTGCCAGTCTTCTCAAAAGGATGTGTGTATCCTTGCATGTTTAGCTTGCAGCCTTGGACTTGTGGATCGACCAGCGAATTGACGCCAATGTCCTCGCCAGTCCGGCACTGAAGCAGGGTAATGTCGGCTGGCGATGTGACCAGAAAGTACATTGTAAATGAACTACCGTTCATATCCGTAGATATCACCGTTAACGTAGAATGTCACACGACTGCGGTAATTCTTCAGGTATTGATTGGAATTCAGAAAGCTAATCAAAGGAATGGGGAGGGGAAGAAATCCATGTTCCGCTTGCATCCTCTGTTCAGATATCCTGTTGCTTGCATCCATCTGTAAAATAACCCAAATTACATTCAATGAAGTCTATGGAAAGAGAAAGAATAATTGCAGTAGGAAGGGTCTCGAACCGAAACGTCACCCATTCCTTCTCTCCGGAGATGCTGCCTGTCCCGCTGAGTTACTCCAGCATTTTCTGTGTCTATATTTGAACAATCTCTTCCCTGAATGCGCACCATTGAATCTTTTTCCTGCATTCGCCCCAAGTGGCAGATTTAATTCACTTTTGCCGCCTTACCTCTGTCTTGTAATATCGCCGTCCTCCAATTTAGACCCGACTGTGACAATGCCAATTCAAACTCATTCATGATCACCACCACTAAAACACTCTCCCACCTATCCAGCCGAGACCAATCGTAGAACAGCATCTCCTCACAATGCCACCGACACCCACCCTCCCCCCTCCAACTACCGCATGTGTCAGCAAACATCCATATAGCACTGACCGACACGTACCTGAACTCAGCCACCCAATTGTCATGTGTACCAACAGCACAACGACAGTAAACACAGTACTCGTATAGACGTCATCAACACCAACAAATTGTAAACCCCAATCAATATTAGTGGGAAAAGCCCAACGTCTGCAACAAAGACACTTCATAGTTTAGTTTGTTTTGTAATGTTCATGAGCCTGATGGTTGTTGGGAAGAAACTGTTCTTGAAACTAGACGTCGAGGCTTCCAGACTCTTGTACCTTCTTGCTGATGGTACGAGTAAATGTGCAACGGGGCCAAGGTGGTGGGGGTCCTTGATGATGCCTTTGAGGCAGTGCCTCCTGTAGATCCCTTCAATTGTGGAAGGGTCAGTACGTGTGATGGACTGGGCAGTGTTCACCATTCCTTGTAATCTCCTTTGTTTCTAGGAGTTTGAGAAGCTGAAGCAGCCCGTGATGCAACAAATCTACATGCTCTCGACCGCAATCATGTAGAAGTATTCATGGACATACTCATGTAGGATAGACTAGTGTACGGATGATTGCTACACAATATGGACTCGATGGGCCGACAGGCCTGTTTCCATGCTTTATCTCTAAACTAAACCATACCAAATCATGGAATGTTCAAAGTTCTTTCATGTTATAAAGCAGGTGGGAACCGTGGACCTTAGTAATGAGGGGTTGAGGGATCCATAAAAATCCACAATATCTAGCTCCAGTGCCATCAAACGCTCATCATATGTTAACCCACTTATTCCTGGCATCATTCTTGTAAACCTCCTCTGGACCCTCTGCAGAGCCCGCATCCTTCCTCAGATATGGTGCCCAAAACTGCCCACAATGCTTCCAATGCGGCCTGACCAGCGCCTTCTAGAGTCTCAGCATTACATCCCTGTTTTTGTATTCTAGCCCCCTTGAAATATATTGCGCTTGCCAATGGGAGGGAGAGAGAGACGAGGGCGGGCTGTTGCATTTTGACCTCAAATTGGAGAATGAGAATCGCATGGGGCAAGCACAAATTGAAGGGTTTCAAACAAGAGTGAACCCTCTGAGGTGAGGCCTGCCTGCCTGCCTGCGTCTCACAAATACAGGCAAGGCAGCCTCTCCAAGGGAAGCACAGCCACTGAGCCATTGTAATCAAAGATCCTATAGCGAGCAAGATAGTCCACTCCTGCTAAATCCAATGGGCTGATTTGTAGTACGCAAGGAGCGGAATGTGGGCCATTTCAGTAACCCGACCCGACTTTGTATATCCCTCTCGCAGTGTAATCAGCGTTGCGGGGGAACAGTTTGTGTGTGATACATAATTCATAATTCTGTTCATTTTCGTTAAAGATTAATATGTTTATAAATTATGATTCTGTTAATTTT
Organism: Malacoraja senta; assembly: GCA_038087875.1. NCBI lineage: Eukaryota > Metazoa > Chordata > Chondrichthyes > Rajiformes > Rajidae > Malacoraja > Malacoraja senta. The sequence continues at coordinate 1,525,992 of JAXLNO010000385.1, read as the reverse complement.
CTTTTAATGTTTTTTTAAACATTTCTTTTTAAATGGCTCATGTGCTGTGTTTGAGTTGCTTTTATATTAACTTGCACTGTAATTCATTCATCTAATCACACTGTTCACAACTGCAGTATTTGGAAAACTAATAGCAATATGAAGATTGCAGTTGCTCTACTCTTGGAATGTTCCTTTTTGGCGAACATCTGAAGAATGACAACTGGGGTTTCCAACAGATCTTTATTCACAAGTTGGATTTCCAGTATAAAGGTTCTCAGACACTTCTGCCCACAACGGTGGTCAGCGCTGAACTAACGCGCGCAAGTAAAAACCGCGCAAAACAAGCGGCCCCTCCCGAGTCACGTGACCACGGCTTCCGAACGCCGGGTTCGATCTCTGCGTACGCCAGCAGGGGCCGCTACACCTTCATGTTTTTTGTGTCTATGGAGTTGTTTCTCAACAATAAAATGGGTCTGGTCTTCCCAATAGCCAGAGAGTGGAATGAGATCTGTCTGTAATGGTGGGGTTATCTGAATGAAGTCTTTCACAAAATATAATGTGTTTTGAACAAGATTTACAAATTATGTATAACTTAAGGATGGTTTTGTTCAGCGAGCATACAACTGATTAGATACACATACTGTACACACACATATATGAATGTGATATAAATGTATATAATCATATAACACACATATATATTTCTCCAGATTTTTAATTCTAATGATAAACTTTATTTCGGACTAGATAAGAGACAACATTAAATTTAAAAAACATTGTAAACCTCCCCACAACTTCACCCTGGTGTCCCAGCCGTGCTGATCCGGGCCAGACTCCCCACACGCTGTGGAAGGAACACAGGCATCTTTTCCCTTTTACTGTGATTTATTTATCTTTTTAAAGCTGAATATCTGATAACGACACATTAGCAGTATAGTACACCAATATTGCACCAACCCACTCAATTTTAAATAATTAATAATAGAAATCCATTAACATGGTTAACACATTTCATTTCTGACATGCATGGTAAGATTTACATAATTCACATAATTCTGTGCGCGAGATATACAGGGTTGCAGTGTTCAGCATATCAGCTAACCAATGAAAGTGATGTACAATTCAACGTATGTAACAATGATAGCCCCACCCCGGCTTACACCAAAGGGCACAATGTCCAACGTAAATACAATAATAAATAAATCGCCATTTGCATTGTTTTGTTCAGTTAACAAATCACAATTTCACACTATGTACATAAATGAGTGTATTTCATCAATATATAATTTAACAACATCATGTACTTTACTTATGTGCCACTTTTTGAACTTTCCTACACTTCCTTTTAATGGTCAAGTCCTGCAGGTTTCTATTCTTAAATTTGAGTCCATAACGTATGTGAACACTCAGAAAGATTGCTACAATTCGTGCCTTGATTCTCTGGCAGCACAAGTTCATGTCCTTGTATTCCTGAGTATTGTGTATTGCTGTATTTATTAGATGGGAAATGTTGTTCCTGCTCATGTTAACATTGTCAACTTCTGTGCAGAACACTTTCTCGCACACCCCACAGAACGTGACAAAGTATTCAGAAGGCACCATCAGGGAGCCGAAATCAGATGTCGATGTGTCATATGCCTTATGGTGCATGAATATGAGGGCAGGATCAACTAAGGTGGCATCAGGTTGTAGCAGAACTTCTCTGCATGTGTAACATGTTGAGGTCAGTTCATGTGAGGTGAGGATTCTACGAGAGATGTGGCCTGCGATGTAACCCAGTCTATTCTCTTCAGCGAGATCAAATGACATGCTGCAAACGACATTGTTCTGTTGTGTCCTATTGGTATGGGAGAGAGATGGAGATGGTTTCTTGACTCTGTCCTTTGTCAGTGTTTGCAGTGTCAAGATAAATTTTGTATTGTCAGGGGAACGGTTTGCACTCAGAATTGATAAAGCCACTCAGAACTGGCTTTATCAGTTCAGCTACCATGACCATTCTAGAGCACAGAGAAACTACTTCACTGATGGGTTTTCTCAGAATCCGCCCTTTCGCCGAATGGTGGAGAATAAATTCTCAACGACATCCTCATTAAGCCTGGATGTGAGCATGAAACGAGCGCCTGTATTTTCCTTTATGTGCTGCCACAGCTGTGAAATGCAAGAAATTGCAAGCCGCCATCCTTTGACAAACAATACATGTTTTGCTCCCAGCACATTAAATCTTTGCAGTACAGGCAAGCATGATTCAAAGAATGATCAATGCGCAGAGTTTTCAGACATGGGCCTCCTCAAATTTGTTTTGGCCTTGAGACACCTGCTGTTAAATGCATCAAACAGTCCGTCTATCATTGCAATGAACTCCGCAGTATAAGCAGCCTCCCTCCCCAGGCAACTTTCCAATAGATGAATAGGTTTACACGCCTGCTGCTACCGAATGGCTGAGCACCTGCGCTGCTTTGTTGACTCTCATTTTAGAGAAGCTGTTCAGAACAAAGTGGCCTCTGGTCAGTTTATGGACCATTCTAATGTGCAACTGTGATACAATTTCAAAAAATGCGTGAATATGTGCCCATTTGATACGTTTCTTTCTGCCATCCTCTCCAATGACCTCAAAAACATACTTCTCTAAATTTGATCTCGTGTTTTTAGCAAGTCTGGGGGGTCATGCAGGCAAAAGATCTTGGCTTCTCCGTGGATGAAGAAAGAATGATTTTCTGTCACACCCAACTTGTTGTAGAGTCAAACATTGCTTGGGCCTTGGTCACAAATCATGGCCTTAGGCTGTAGTCCAATTGCCTAAACCTTATGTAAGCATTCATTGAGTAATGTTTGCAGTTTGTCCACCCTTGTGCACTCACCACAGAAAAGGCCTGCATGTAGACTCATTTCATCAAAGGTGACGATTCAGAATGTATCCCTCTCTGTCATTCCTGCTACCCTGTCCTTCAAAAGCTCCAAGGTTTCAGGGGGAAATCCCGGTCTTACTTCGACATTACGCAACCATCTACGCAGGGATGAAATTGATGGAAGTGTGAACATGCACTGGCACAACTGATCTGCGCGGGGACTCTGGTGGTAGAGGGACAAGGCAAGTACCTTGTCTGAATAATTCCATCGTCTTCCTCTTGCTCTTCTACGTCCTGACGATTCCGCAATTGTGATGCAAAGAAAGACTTTGCTGGTTCTTGTAAAAATTCTCCTCCGATCAAGTCACTAATTGCATTGCTTTCTGTAGTTCCCTTTTTCGTTGATTTCTTCATCTGTTGCACCCTTTTCTTGAGGCGGAAAGTACGCTGTATTTCATTCTTCAGAGCTCTTCTGTGATTTACTTCTGGTGTGAATTGAATTCCATTCTCACGAATCTGGTCCACAACTAAGCAGTAAGAATGGTCGGCCTGTATGTTGTGTGACACTGCCAAGGGAAAAAAAAGTTAGAAAGGGGTTAAAAGAGGTATATAAATTAAATGGATTTGGCATATACATGTAAATAAATCAGCATCTACTGGTAATTCTCATTAATGTGATGCCCAATTTCAGGCTACAAAAATAGTAAGATTAAACGAGAACCTACCAGTTTGAAGTTTGATCTTTATTTTATGAGGGGTTACGATGAGGGATTACGTGAAGAACCCGTCAGCCCGCATGCGCGTCAATCTTCAAAGCAGCGGTGTGAAATCACAGATAACGGTTAATGAACTGAATATAGTAAGGTTCGAGAAACTAGAACTACGAGCTGACCTTTATGAGAGAGGATTGGGAGCGGAGGGCACGTAATCCCTCATCGTAACTCCTCATAAAATAATCAAACTTCAAACTGGTAAGTTCTCGTTTAATCTTACTCTTTCACTTCAGAGTCACGTGAGTGACTACGTGAAGACTTCGAAGCTCTGTGATTTCATGCCGTGGACACAAGTCCAAGCCACGCAACTGTATAGGTTGACCAAGGATGAGAGATAAGTGCATTCAGACATGACAAATTTTTGAAAACATGCTGATGTTTTTAATGTACAAATCATAATAATAGTAGATCCTCTCATCCAGGGAAACTATGTAACAGAACTTAAAACGGTGTTGGCAAAAGCCCTTGGTCTGGTGACAGGTTTATTATAAAATGCCTGAAATGTACGTTCTCCTGACCATCCTGCGGTTGCTAGTATATGGTCTAGTGGGACGTCCATTGTCCTCGCTGCTGACGTTGATGCCGCCCTGGTGGAGTGAGATTTAAAATAATCAGTATTAACTCCTGCATATGTCAGGACCTGTTTCAGCCACCTGGAAATGGTCTGAACTGAAACCTTATTATGAGGTTTCTTAAAATTAACAAATAATGCTAGTTCCGAGCCCCTGAGGCTTTTAGTGACCTTAATATAAAGTTGTAGGTGTGTTACCACACATAGCCGGATGTCCAAGGGGTAAGCCGCAAAACACAGCTTGAGACCGGATGTACCTGGCCTGCTTTGCTTAACTAGGTCATACACGTACAACGTTATGCTATTGGCAGATATGTTCATTCGGTCCAGTCGGAGATTGTGTAACGACTGGGCCCGTTGCGCTTACACCAGCGCCATGAGCATCACTACTTTGTATGTGAGCTGGGCCAGGGACAGGGATGTTGCCGGCGCCCACCGGCGGAGCAGAGTTAATACTGTGCCTACATCCCATATGTCCGTATATCTGGGCCTTCGAGATGCCCTTCATGAACCTGGACACTAGAGGGTCCGGGCGGGGGGGGGGGGTGATTGGCAGTCACCGAGGTACAGTGTTGAGTACTGAAACCGCCGCAGGGAAGAAGTTGTTCCTGGACCTGCTGGTCCAGCAACCGAGAGACCTGTAGCGCCTCCCGGATGGTAGGAGGGTAAACAGTCTGTGGTTGGGGTGAGAGCAGTCCTTGACGATGCTGAGCGCCCTTCGCAGACAACGCTTGCTTTGGACAGACTCAATGGAGGGGAGTGAGGAACCGGTGATGCGTTGGGCAATTGCAGTGCTTTCCGGTCGGAGACAGAGCAGTTGCCATACCATACTGTGATGCAGTTGGTAAGGATGCTCTCGACCGGAAGGACCCAACAGGTTGTTGTCCCAATCTTGGCCCCAGATACGCCGATAGTGCACTTCTGGCACAGTTAGTAGCACTATAACTCAAATTCTTTTCAAAAAATAATTTGGAGAGAAACTCTAACACATCGGTTATGTGTGCTGAGTCATATGATATATTGGCTAGCGAACAGTACTCGTCCCACTTCCTAATATGGGAAACGTATTGTTTCTTCGTACTGTCTCTCCAGGCTGCAGTCAGTCAATCCGAGCCCCAGGAAAGGTCTTCTCAGACTCTGTGAACCAATAATTTAATTTAGTCATGGAGAGGATGTTTTACCCCTCCCTCTGTTACAGGGTGGAATGCAGATACTGCCTTGGGGACGGCCATAAAAGGCTGATCATACCCCGAATAGAGAACCATGGCTATGTCAGCCAGCCTGGGTTTACCAGGAAGCCTGAGGCAGGTCTCGCCTGACCATAAGCAAGCATTGACTGATGAAGGCAGAACGGGGGAAATGCATAAAAGCACATCCTTCCCCGGAGTTGCGGGAGTACCTCCACCTCCTCTGTCTATGGGCCTTGCATACGTGCAACATGCTTAGTAACTGGACACTTAGTCTGTACACAGACGAATCAATATCCGTTGTCCATACTGGTAACCATATTATTGTATCCATTCTGATGTATCACTGAATTATCATACCCCGGTGTCTAACATTATATTGAGTGTAACTGACAGGTAGGTAGGGGACATTCAGATATTCCTTGCAATTCATCAGTGTAAATAAGGTAGCCAATTAACATAGCATATGGCCTTAATTCACCCATGTAATTAACTATAAGTCACTGCTGTGGTGTTGTTAATTAAAGTTGAACATGCAGTTGATGCATATTCACGCAATTAGTCTTAACCTATAGCGTGCACCCATTAACTCTAGGTGGTTAGTACTTGTACCGTAAAGGAACTGGTGACTCCTGCAACTGTAATGCCAAAGGTTTAAAATAGCTAATTCCCTAACTTGTGAGTGGTGCACACCCTATGTTCTAAAATAAACCATATCCACCTACTTTCATGGTAATTGGCGACTCCGTGGAATGAATTTCCGTCCCCGAGCTCTGGGGGGTAGAGCTCCAGGTGCACATTTTGGAGGAGGGCCGGCCTTGGCCATGCCCTAAAAAAGACTTTGACTCATAATTGTCCGACTTCATGCTGCTACCAGCTTCAGGGAAACGATTGCTGCTGGTCGAGGCATATGGATGTTGCCGCCGGAAAGCCGAAACTCTGTTGGCTGATGAAGCCTGGATTAGCCCTAATGCTTTTGCCTCGTCATCCAGGTCTTTGACCTGTTTAGGTAGGTTTTCACCAAATAGGTAGTTCGGCGACTGTGTTTAAATAATGCTGCAAATTTAGGATTGAGGGTGGGCCGGATGGCATTCTTTCGGTAGCAATTGATCTCGAAGTGCGCATTGCATAGTAGAGCAAGCGCATATTGTTGGTCCTCCGACAACGGAACTCCATTCATTGATGTGGCAAAAGCCGTGATGCCTGAAGCCAGCAGGCCCAGAATTTTCTGGAGTTTTACATCCTGGTTCCCTATGCCTCCACCCAGATGATTGCATATTGAGCTGTTGACAGCCGGCACATTTAAAGATGCGCAGTTAATGGGTGTGTGGTGCCTCATGGCTGTGTCCACCATTACTTCATCTTGAAGCTGGTGTGAAACCAGATAGTTGATATTTGCCGCCAGTTCTTCTTCGAGCGGCTCTCCAGTTTGTGATGGCATCACAGATTTCGATGCTATGGCGAGTGTCTCTGTTCCTCACTGCCTGTGCATCTTAGTATGCCCACTGGACATATTGCCGAACTCTGAGTCAGCCCACAACTGACTATGGTTGGCTCCCCTCCTCAGAGAGGGAGACATCTAGTAGCCCTGTATCAGGTGCTGCCGCGGGCTCTCTCGGAGACCCGCGCTGATATAACTCCAATCTAAGGAGTGCATCATGTTGGAGCATCCTCTCCATGAGGAGCTCCATTCGGGACAGGCATCCGGCGATGCTATCCATAGTGGGAGTTGCACCCTCCTGGCCTGACTCATCTGAGTCTATAGGCCTCGCAGACATCTGCTTGGCTTTCCCCACCCTCGGGGTAGCCACGGTGCTCTGCAGAGACACCAAGTCTGCAGTCACTGGAATTATCATCAGCGGCTGGGGTGGTGAAGTTGACGGCCCGCCGCTACCCGCGGTCCCGCGGTCTTCTGTAGCGGATCTCCCCGCGGACCGTCTAGTCTTCATTTTGTCCATATTTCTCGTTCAACTTGTAGCGACTCTGCAAAACAAGTTTGAACGAATACACGACCTCAGAATAAGCTCTAGAACGTACCTGTGGGTCTTTTACCGGTGGCAGGAGTGACGCGCCTGTCAGCCAGTCGTGGCGCCATGCAGTAGACATAAAACGCGCATGTGGGCTGACGGGTTCTTCACGTAGTCACTCACGTGACTCCGAAGTGAAATTGAAAGTTAAATAATGATCTTGCATGAAACTGTCTCCCAGGACGCGTTGCTTACTGCAGCTGTCCGCTGCTCCGGTCCCATTCAGGGTCCCTCTTTGCCCGCTCCTCTCTCACCACGTCTGATGGTGGCCGCATGCCGCCGAGACACAGGGTTGGTGAGCGGCAATCCGGTGTTTGCTCTGGAATGTTCTAGAACATCTCACACATGAAAATATAAGTGTCATACATGTTATTACATATTGTGCCACTGACAATTGTATCAGTTAGGATCCAGCATTGTAATTCAGCATAAGTGAGAAAATAAATGTGAATTTAAAAATTACTTGCCTCTTCGCTGCTTTGAAGCTTCGGTGAAGATGGGAGGTTCTCATTCTTCCTCTTCAGTATCCTGCGTTGGGTAGACAGATGTTTCGGTGGGTTAGTGATGTCAAAGAGCGTTGGAACTGCATTCCAATTTAGCCTGTTCTTGGTCTGCTTGTGGAAAAACAGGTCAAGATCAAAATTCTCAGAACAAAGACGGCAGTTATTTGACAAATACTCCGCAGTTCGCTGTAGGAGATCATGTCGACGAGTATTCTGGACCCACTGTCGACATCTGAAATTACAGAAAATATCATGCAGTCAATATGTTCTTATTCTACATTAAAATGACAGAAAGGTAGAAAGAAAATGCTCTTGAGGAGATGAGTTGTACAAGGATGTTGCTATGAGGCCTCGACTATACCTGGGACAAAGGGGAGCACCCAGTTCTAAGATCTGAACTATAGTGAGAGTTCGGGCAGACTTAATACAATTGTCAGTATAAAACAGACAATTATGTTCTTATTCTGCATTAAATGACAGAGGTAGAAAGAGAAGATTTTTATAAGGATGTTGCTATGAGGACTCGACTATCTGAGCTCTATGATCTAACTATATTGAGAGTTTGAACAGGCTAAATAACATTTTCAATATGCCACAGAAGTAATAAATGTTTTCTTACCTTTCCTCCTTAATGGGGAACCAGAAGAAAGACAAGTGGGGTCGCCTACATTGGTGATTGGAACAATTTACTGCAGAGCAGAATGCAACACCAGTAGACGTGGGCACCATGGCCAAAGCAAAGATACGAGTGCGGAGGGAGGCGGAAGCAAAGATCCTATCTTTGGGCGGAAGCAAGATGGACGGAAGCTGGTTACGGAAATGGGTCCTATAATTACCCATGAATCTGCCCATCACCGTACTACGTGTTTATCGCAGGAGCGGTCCATCTTGCTCCGCTATAGGATCTTTGGTCAAAGATACTAGAGGAGCAAGATAGACCACTCTTACGAAATCCAATGGACTGACGTGTAGTATGTATCGGAACGCAACGGAACGTCACTTCCACCATTTTAGGAATAAGATCCCGATCCCCGTTATGTCTCTCAGTTTAATCCACGTCGGTCGATTGGATCTAGCAGTTTATCTTGGTCTCTTAGCCTTCTATGTTAGACCATTATTATCTTTGTTTATAATAAATAAGGTGCTTCTTTTATAAAATAATAAAAAGGGAAACTGCGTATAAAATGGGCGACAATGCGCAATGAAAGGTCTCTGGACGCGTGTGCGGCTGGACGGGCTCTTCTTCACGTAGTCACTCACGTGACTCCGAAGTAAAATTCCACAGATTCACAACTCTTTGGGTGGAAAAAGCTTTCCTCATCTCAGTCCTAAATGGCCTACCCCTTATTCTTAAACTGCGACTCCTCCAACATTGGGAACATTTTTCCTGTATCCAGACTATCCAATCCCTTAAGAATTTTTATGTATCTATAAGATCCCCTCTAATCCTTCTAAATGCCAGTGGATATAAGCCCAGTCGATCAATTCTTTCATCATATGTCTGTCGCGCCATCCCGGGAATTAAGCTGGTGAACCTACGCTGCATTACCTCTATGGCAATAATGTCCTTACAGAAATTAGGGAGACCAAATCTGTACACAATACTCCAGGTGTGGTCTCACCAGTGCCCTGCCCTGTACAACTGCAGTTGGACCTCCTTGCTCCTATACTTAGGTATGTTACAAAACTTACCTTCAGTCGCGCTGTAATTCTGCCACTGGCCGTGTGCGCGATTTTGGCGCCTTTAAGGGGGGGCGGGGTTAAAACGCGGGTTTCTCCTCCCTTGTCCTAGTTAATATTTTGTTGGAGTACAAGCGTTGGCTGATGAATCGTTCCTAGTGGCGATTTGTGTATTTTTTATTTTTATTAAATCGTCAATGTCAGCGCTAGAGTCATTTTAAAATCAGCTTCTGAAGCGTCAACGCCGATAACGGGGACGGATTTCACACTTGGACAGGTAAACGAAAGGGGTTTCTTTAAATGTATAAAAGTGCTTCTTAAGAAGCCTTTAATTCACATTTTTTCATGCGACACAGTGATTTTATTCCCCGAATTAATGGCAGTATTTTTCATGCCAATACGGGGTTAAATTCACCGCAAATGAACGTTCCAAAAGATCGTGTTCCAGAAATCCTCACTCACAAGATGAATTAAATGCGCATTAATTTACAGGTATTAAACATTCAATTCCTTCCATTTGGCCTATAAATTCATGAAAATTAGATATAAAAATTATGTTATATTGTGAATTCTTGTGTGAATGTTATTTGGACACTTAGGATATTTAAAAATGTTAATCTATTCTTAAGAAATTGATAGATGTTTAGATCTAGTAATTGAATTTTGTAATTAGCTACAATTAGGTAACTAACTAATTATATGCTTTACTTTCATGTCTTCTAAGTAAGATTGTTTCATATTTGTTTCAGAATGCTTCAATCTATAATAACTGGAAATTTCTTTCAGTTATCTTAATTTTTAAGAAAGTTATGGGCTTTTAACTGTCCTCGATCACAGCTTTTGAGTTAAGTCAATGGAAAAGCAATAGGGAACAAGATGCTAATTTCCGAGTATGAAAATGGCCATAACTTCTTTAATACTGAAGATATGAAAGTGAATTTGGTGTCAAATTAAAATTCTTTTTATGATTTATCTGATGGGATAAATTGCAGACTTTATTTTTAAAATCTCAAAATTTTATAACATTGCTACTATACTGAAATCCTCTTGCTATGAAGGCCAAAATGCCAATAGCTTTCTTCACTGCCGGCTGCATCTGCCTTCTTGTTCTTACCACCAAAGTGGATAACCTCACATTTATCCACATTATACTGAATCTTCCATGCATCTGCCCACTCACCCAACCTATCCGTCAACCTGCAGCCTCATAGCATCCTCCTCGCAGCACACACTGCCACCCAGCTTTGTGTCATATACAAACGGAGATGTTACATTTAATTCCTTTGACTACATTGTTAATATCTATTGTCAATAACTGGGGTCCCAGCACTGAGCCTTGTGGCACTCCGCTAGTCACTGCCTGCCATTATGAAAAGTACCCAATGTCCTGTGTCCGCTCAGATCTGGCACCAGATAGGCAACACATCGTACTGTAGTGTCGCCCATGGCCGCGGAAACAGCAGAGTCCCCATCACTATTTGTGCAATTTTGGACACCATATCTGAGGAAGGATATGCTGGCTCTGGAGAGGGTCCAGAGGAGGTTTACAAGAATGATCCCAGGAATGAGTAGGTTAACCTATGATGAGCGTTTGTCGGCACTGGGCCTGTACTCGCTGGAGATTAGAAGTATGAGGCAGGACCTCATTGAAACGTACAGAATAGTGAAAGGCTTTGATAGAGTGGATGTGGAGAAGATGTTTCCACTAGTGGTTGAGTCGAGGACTAGAGGGCGTAGCCTCAGAATTAAAGGATGTTCATGTTGGAAGGAGAGGAGGAGAAATTTCTTCAGTCAGAGGGTGGTGAATCTGTGGAATTCTTTGCCAGAGAAGGCTGTGGAGGCCAGGTCAGTGGATATTTGAAGGCAGAGGTAGAAAGATATTTGATTAGTACGGGGTCAGGGGTTATGGGGAGAAGGCGGGAGAATGGAGTTAGGAGGGAGAGATAGATCAGCAATGATTGAGTGGCAGAGTAGTCGATGGGCCGAATGGCCTAATTCTATTCCTATCACGGATGACCTGATGACCACATGCTCCTCACGGCCCTCCACCTCTCGCACTCTTCCCTCCACCTCTGTCTCTATCGCTCCCCCTACCCGCTCCCTCAAACCTCCTCCTCTTTCTCCCCACTCCTCTCCCCTCTCCACACTCTCCCTCTCTCTCCCCACATGTCCCCCTCTCCCCACTCTCCTCCCCTCTCTTCCTTCATTCCTGCCCGACTCTCTCCCCACTCCCTCTCCACACACCTGCACCCTCTCTCTCCCCACAGTCCTCTCCCTCCTTCCCCACACTTCTCCCGCCCTCTGTCTCCGCACTCCCTCTCTCTCCCCCCCACACACCTGCACCTTATCTCTCCCCACAGTCTGTGAGTTTAAACGTGGCGCTGAAACAAAGCAGAAGAGAGAGACATCAGGCAGAGCCGTGGTTGTCGGGGACTCCATCGTGAGAGGTACAGACGGGTTTCTGCAGCAACAGGTGAGATTCAAAGATGGTGTGTTGCCTCCCTGGTGCCAGGATCCAGGACGTCACGGACCAATTACAGGGCATCCTCAAGGGTGAAGGTGAACAGCCGGAAGTGGTAGTACATGTCGGCACAAATGATGTCGGGAAGAAGAGGAAAGAGATTCTGCAGCGTGACTTTACATAGCTCGGAAGAAGGCTAAAAAGCAAGACGTCTAGGGTGGTTATCTCCGGTTTGCTTCCAGTTCCTCGTGCTGGAGAGGGCAGAAACAGAGAGATAGGGGATCTGAAGGTGTGGCTGAGGAGCTGGTGCAGGGGGCAGGGATTTGGATTCTTAGCCCATGGGATCTGTTTTGGGGTAAAGGGTGAATTGTACAAAAGGGACGGGTTACACCTTAACTGGCGGGGGACCGGCATTGTGGCAGGCAGGTTTGCCACTGCTACACGGGGGGGGGGGGGGTTTAAAGTAAATAGTGGGGGGGAGAGACAAATTGGAAATACAAGGATGGAGTTAAAGGGAAAGAGAGTATAGGAAAAGTTAAGAAAGACACCAGAATTAACGGGGCAGAAAGCTCACGAAGGGATAGGAGAGTATGGCCAAGTGTAATAGGGATCGATGTGAAAGGTGAGGTGAGTAATGGCTTAAAAGTATTATATATGAATGCACAAAGTATAAGAAGTAAAGTAGAAGAGCTTGAGGCTCAGTTAGATGTTGGTAGATATGACATTGTGGGGATTACTGAGACGTGGATGCAGGAGGATCGGGACTGGGAACTGAATATTCAGGGTTATACATCCTATAGAAAGGACAGGCTGGTGGGCAGAGGAGGGGGGGTAAATCTATTGATGAGGGATGAAATTCAGTCCCTTGCGAGGGGTCACATAGGGACTGACGATGTAGAGTCTCTGTGGATAGAATTGCGGAATTGTAAAGGTAAGAACGCACTAATGGGAGTTATCTACAGGGCCCCAAACAGTAGCGTGGATATAGGGTACAAGCTGCAACAGGACTTAAAACTGGCATGTAACAAAGGTAATGCCACTGTGGTGATGGGAGATTTCAATATGTGGTATACTGGGAAAATCAGATTGGTTCTGGACCCCAAGAAAGTGAGTTTGTAGAATGTCTCCGAGATGGATTCTTAGAGCAGCTTGTAATGGAGCCGACCAGAGAAAAGGCAATTCTGGATTTAGTGTTGTCCAATGATCCAGATTTAATAAGGGAACTCGAGGTAAAGGAACCGCTAGGAGGTAGTGATCATAATATGATAAGTTTCAATATGCAATTTGAGAGTGAGAAGGTTAAATCAGAAGTGTCAATGTTGCAGCTGAACAAAGGGGCTATGAAGGCATGAGAGAGGAGCTGGCCAAGGTCGACTGGAAAGGGATCCTAGCAGGAATGACGGTGGAACAGAAATGGCAGGAATTTCTGGGCATAATCCGGAAGACGCAGGATCATTTCATTCCAAAGAGGAAGAAAGATTCTGAGGGGAGTAAGAGACGTGGCTGACAAGAGAAGTTAGGGATGGAATAAAACTAAAAGAAAAGATGTATAACACAGCAAAGAGTAGCCGGAAGCCAGAGGATTGGGAAACTTTCATAGGACAACAGAAGGAAACAAAACGGGCAATACGGGCTGAAAAGATGAAGTACGAGGGGAAACTGGCCAGGAATATAAAGTAGGATTTTAAAAGCTTCTTTAGGTATGTTAAGGGAAAAGGATTAGTAAAGACAATGTGGGTCCCTTGAAGGCAGAATCATGTGAAATTATTATGGGCAACAAGGAAATGGCACAAGAATTGAACAGGTACTTTGGTTCTGTCTTCACTAAGGAAGACACGAACAGATCTCCCAGATGTACTAGAGGACAGAGGATCTCGGGAGGCAGAGGAACTGAAAGAAATTTGCATTAGGCGAGAAATAATATTGGGTACACTTGAGCTGGAAGGGTTTTGGCCCGAAACGTTGCCTATCTCCTTCGCTCCATAGATGCTGCTGCACCCGCTGAGTTTCTCCAGCATTTTTGTGTACCTCCCATATTGGGTAGACTGATGGGAGTGAAGGCTGATAAATCCCCAAGGCCTGATGGTCTGCATCCCAGGGTACTCAAGGAGGTGGCTCTGGAAATTGTGGACGCATTGGTGATCATTTTCCAAATGTTCTATAGATTCAGGATCAGTTCCGGTGGATTAGAGGGTAGCTAATGTTATCAAGAAAGGAGCGAGAGAGAAAATGAGGAATTATAGACCAGTTAGCCTGACATCGGTGGTGGGGAAGATGCTGAAGTCAATCATTAAATAAGTAATAACGGCGCATTTTGATAACAGTAAAAGAATTGGTCCAAGTTAGCATGGACATATGATGGGGAATTCCTGCTTGACTATTCTTCAGGAATTTTTTGAGGATGTGACAAGTAAAATGGATGAAGGAGAGCCAGTGGATGCAGTGTCTCTGGACTTTCAGAAAGCGTTTGATAAGGTCCCACACAGGAGATTAGTGGGCAAAATGAGAGCACATGGTATTGGGGGTATTGGCATGGATAGAGAATTGGTTGGCAGACAGGAAACAAAGCGTAGGAATAAATGAGTCCCTGTCAGAATGACAGGCCATGGCGAGTGGAGTGCCGCAAGGCTCGGTACTGAGCCCGCAACTATTTACAATATATATTAATGGTTTAGATGATGGGATTACAAGTAACACTAGCAAATTTGCAGATGACACAAAGCTGGGTGGCAGTGTGAACTGTGAAGAGGATGCGAGGAGGTTGCAGGGTGACTTGGACAAGTTACTTATGTGGGCGGATGCATGGCAGATGCAGTATAATACAGATAAATGTGAGGTTATTCACTTTGGCGGCAAGAACGAGGGGGCAGATTGTTATCTCAATGGTGTCAGATTAGGGAAAAGGGAAGTGAAACGAGACCACATCTGGGGTGATGTGTGCAGTTGAGGACATCCTTGCTATTGAGGTAGTGCAGCGTAGGTTCACAAGGTTAATCCCCGGGATAGCGGGACTGTCATATGAAGAAAGATTGGAAAGACTGGGCTTGTATTCACTGGAATTTAGAAAGATGAGAGGGTATCTTATAGAAACATATAAAATTATAAAAGGACTGGACAAGCTGGATGCAGGAAAAATGTTCCCAATGTTGGGGGAGTCCAGAACTAGGGGCCACAGTCAAAGAATAAATGGGAGGCCATTTAAAACTGAGATGAGAAACAACTTTTTCACCCAGAGAGTTGTGAATTTGTGGAATTCTCGGCCACTGAAGGCAGTAGAGGGCAAATCACTGGATGCATTTAAAAGAGAGTTAGATAGAGCTCTTGGGGCTAGCGGAATCAAAGGATATGGGGAGAAGGCAGGCACTGGTTACTGATTGTAGATGATCAGCCATCACAATGAAAGGCGGTGCTGGCTCGAAGGGCCGAATGGCCTCCTGCACCTATTTTCTACCCTCCCATCCTCTCTCTCCGCACTCCCTCTCTTTCCTCACACACCCCCTCTCTCCAGACGCTCCTAACATTTCTCTACAAACTACTTCTCTCTCCCCACACTACTCCCAATCTCTCTTCCCACACTTCTCCCATTCTCCCCCCTCACTCCTCCCCCTCTCTATCCCCACACACCTGTCAAATCTTCACCTAAGGTGGAATAATAATACTGACACAATATTTACAGGTCACATTCCTTTGTCTCTGTGTTTATTATCTCCCCGGGCCATGGCCTCCTGCCCACACCCTGCTTACACAGCGCACACCCGATCTGTCCTTCACGTCAGCTGATACAAAGGTCAAGATATTTGCATATCATTATCATAACACATCATCATCATTTTCAAACCAAACCACCATTTGCATTTCCAAACCAAACCACTATTTGCATTTTCAAACCAAACCACCTTTTGCATTTTCAAAGCAAACCACCTTTTGCATTTTCAAAGCCACCATTTGCATTTCCAAACCAAACCACTATTTGCATTTTCAAGCCAAACCACCTTTTGCATTTTCAAACCAAACCACTATTTGCATTTTCAAGCCAAACCACCTTTTGCATTCTCAAAGCAAACCACCTTTTGCATTTTCAAAGCAAACCATTTGCATTTTCAAAGCAAACCACCTTTTGCATTTTCAAAGCAAACCACCATTTGCATTTTCAAAGCAAACCATTTGCATTTTCAAAGCAAACCACCTTTTGCATTTTCAAAACAAACCACCATTTGCATTTTCAAAGGAAACCAACTTTTACATTCTTAAAGCAAAACAACTTTTGCCTTTTCAAAGCAAACCACCATTTGCATTTTCGAACTAAACCGCCATTTGCATTTTCGACGCAAATCTTTTTACATTTTCAAAGCAAACCACCCTTTGCATTTTCAAAGCAAACTACCTTTGCATTTTCAAAGGAAACCGCCATTTGTATTTTCGAAGCAAACCGCCAATTGCATTTTCGAAGCAAACCACCAGTTGCATTTTCAAAGCAAACCTTTTGCATTTTCAAAACAAACCTTTTGCATTTTCAAAGGAAACCTTTTGCATTTTCAAAGCAAACCACCATTCGCATTTTCAAAGCAAACCACCATTTGCATTTTCAAAGCAAACCACTTTTGCATTTAAAGCAAACCACCCTTTGCATTTTCAACGCAAACCACCTTTTGCATTTTCGAAGCTAATCAGCTTATGCATTTGCAAAGCAAACCACCTTTTGCATTTTCGAAGCAAACCGCAATTTGCATTTTCGAATCAAACCCTTTGCATTTTCAAAGCAAACCACATTTTGCATTTTAAAAGCAAACCATCTTTAGCATTTTCAATAAAAGCACCTTTTGCATTTTCAATGTAATCCACCATTTGCATTTTCAAACCAAACGACCATTTGCATCTTCAAAACAATCATTTTGTATTTTCAAAGCAAATCTTTTGCATTTTCAAAGCACACCTTTTGCATTTTCAAATCAAACCACCATTTGCATTTTAAAGCAAATCACCATTTGCTTTTTCAACGCAAACCACCTTTTGCATTTTCAAAGCAAAATATTTTTTCGCATTTTCAAAGCAAACAACCTTTTGCATTTTCAAAGCAAACCACCATTTGCATTTTCAAAGCAAACCACCATTTGCATTTTCAAAGGAAACCAACTTTTACATTCTTAAAGCAAAACAACTTTTGCCTTTTCAAAGCAAACCACCATTTGCATTTTCGAACTAAACCGCCATTTGCATTTTCGACGCAAATCTTTTTACATTTTCAAAGCAAACCACCCTTTGCATTTTCAAAGCAAACTACCTTTGCATTTTCAAAGGAAACCGCCATTTGTATTTTCGAAGCAAACCGCCAATTGCATTTTCGAAGCAAACCACCAGTTGCATTTTCAAAGCAAACCTTTTGCATTTTCAAAACAAACCTTTTGCATTTTCAAAGGAAACCTTTTGCATTTTCAAAGCAAACCACCATTCGCATTTTCAAAGCAAACCACCATTTGCATTTTCAAAGCAAACCACTTTTGCATTTAAAGCAAACCACCCTTTGCATTTTCAACGCAAACCACCTTTTGCATTTTCGAAGCTAATCAGCTTATGCATTTGCAAAGCAAACCACCTTTTGCATTTTCGAAGCAAACCGCAATTTGCATTTTCGAATCAAACCCTTTGCATTTTCAAAGCAAACCACATTTTGCATTTTCAAAGCAAACCATCTTTTGCATTTTCAAAGCAAAGCACCTTTTGCATTTTCAATGCAAACCACCATTTGCATTTTCAAACCAAACCACCATTTGCATCTTTAAAACAATCCTTTTGCATTTTCAAAGCAAATCTTTCAAATTTTCAAAGCACACCTTTTGCATTTTCAAAGCAAATCACCATTTGCATTTTCAAGCAAATCACCATTTGCATTTTCAACGCAAACCACCTTTTGCATTTTCAAAGCAAAACATTTTTTGCATTTTCAAAGCAAACAACCTTTTGCATTTTCAAAGTAAACCACCATTTGCATTTTCAAAGCAAACCACCATTTGCATTTTGAAAGCAAACCACCATTTGCATTTTCTAAGGAAACAACCTTTTGCATTTTCAAAGGAAACAACCTTTTGCATTTTCAAAGCTAACCTGCTTATGCATTTGCAAAGCAACCACCTATTGCATTTTCGAAGCAAACCGCAATTTGCATTTTCGAAGCAAACCGCCATTTGCATTTTCGATACAAAAGTTTTGCATTTTCAAAGCAAACCACATTTTGCATTTTCAAAGCAAAACATTTTTCGCATTTTCAAAGAAAATCACCTTTTGCATTTTCAAAGCAAACCACCGTTTGCATTTTCAAAGCAAACCACCTTTTGCATTTTCAAAGCAAACCACCGATTGCATTTTAAAAGCAAACCATCTTTAGCATTTTCAATAAAAGCACCTTTTGCATTTTCAATGTAATCCACCATTTGCATTTTCAAACCAAACGACGATTTGCATCTTCAAAACAATCATTTTGTATTTTCAAAGCAAATCTTTTGCAATTTCAAAGCACACCTTTTGCATTTTCAAATCAAACCACCATTTGCATTTTAAAGCAAATCACCATTTGCTTTTTCAACGCAAACCACCTTTTGCATTTTCAAAGCAAAATATTTTTTCGCATTTTCAAAGCAAACAACCTTTTGCATTTTCAAAGCAAACCACCATTTGCATTTTCAAAGCAAACCACCATTTGCATTTTCAAAGCAAACCACCATTTGCATTTTGAAAGCAAACCACGATTTGCATTTTCAAAGCAAACCACCTTTTGCATTTTCAAAGCAATCCACCATTTGCATTTTCAAAGCAATCCTTTTGCATTTTCAAAGCAAACCTCCATTTGCATTTTCAAAGCAAACCTTTTGCATTTTCAAAGTAAAACCTTTGCATTTACAAAGCAAACCAGCATTTGCATTTTCAAAGCAAACCAGCATTTACATTTTAAAAGCAAACCTTTTGCATTTTCAAAGTAAAACCTTTGCATTTACAAAGCAAACCAGCATTTGCATTTTCAAAGCAAACCACCTTTTGCATTTTCAAAGCAAACCACATTTTGCATTTTCAAAGCAAAACATTTTTCGCATTTTCAAAGCAAATCACCTTTTGCATTTTCAAAGCAAACCACCTTTTGCATTTTCAAAGCAAACCACCGATTGCATTTTCAAAGCAAACCATCTTTTGCATTTTCAAAGAAAAGCACCATTTGCATTTTCAATGTAATCCACCATTTCCATTTAAGAACCAAACGACCATTTGCATCTTCAATACTATCATTTTGCATTTTCAAAGCAATTCTTTTGCATTTTCAAAGCACACCTGTTACATTTTCAACGCAAACCACCATTTGCATTTTCAAAGCAAATCACCATTTGCTTTTTCAATGAAACCACCTTTTGCATTTTCAAAGCAAAGCATTTGTCGCATTGTCAAAGCAAATCACCTTTTGCATTTTCAAAGCAAACCACCGTGTACATTTTCAAAGCATACCAACTTTTGCATTTTGAAAACAAACCACCTTTTGCATCTGCAAACCAAACCACCTTTTGCATTTCCGGAACAAACAGCTATTTGCATTTTCAATGCAAACCTTTTGCAATTTCAAAGCATACCACCTTTTGCATTTTCCAAGCAAATCACCTTTTGCATTTTCAAAGCAAACCACCTTTTGCATTTTCAAAGCATACCACCTTTTGCATTTTCAAAGCAAACCTTTTGCATTTTCATAGCAAACCCTTTGCCTTTTCAAAGCAAACCAGTATTTGCATTTTCAAAGCAAACCAGCATTTGCATTTTAAAAGCAAACCTTTTGCATTTTCAAAGTAAAACCTTTGCATTTTCAAAGCAAACCAGCATTTGCATTTTCAAAGCAAACCACCTTTTGCATTTTCAAAGCATACCAACTTTTGCATTTGCAAACAAACCACCTTTTGCATCTGCTAACCAAATCACCTTTTGCATTTTTGAAACAAACCGCTATTTGCATTTTCGAAGCAAACCGCCATTTGCATTTTCGATGCAAACCTTTTGCATTTCCAAAGCTAACCTGCTTATGCATTTGCAAAGCAAACTACCTTTTGCATTTTCGAAGCAAACCGCAATTTGCATTTTCGAAGCAAACCGCCATTTGAATTTTCGACACAAACGTTTTGCATTTTCAAAGCAAACCACATTTTGCATTTTCAAAGAAAACCATCTTTTGCATTTTAAAAGCAAACCATCTTTAGCATTTGCAAAGAAAAGCACCTTTTGCATTTTCAATGTAATCCACCATTTGCATTTTAAAACCAAACGACCATTTGCATTTTCGAAGCAAACCACGATTTGCATTTTCAATGCAAACCACCTTTTGCATTTTCAAAGCAATCCACCATTTGCATTTTCAAAGCAATCCTTTTGCATTTTCAAAGCAAACCTCCATTTGCATTTTCAAAGCAAACCACCATTTGAATTTTCAAAGTAAACCAGCATTTGCATTTTCAAAGCAAACCTTTTGCATTTTTAAACCAAACCTTTTGCATTTTCATAGCAAACCCTTTGCATTTTCAAAGCAAACCAGTATTTGCATTTTCAAAGCAAACCAGTATTTGCATTTTCAAAGCAAACCAGCATTTGCATTTTAAAAGCAAACCTTTTGCATTTTCAAAGTAAAACCTTTGCATTTACAAAGCAAACCAGCATTTGCATTTTCAAAGTAAACTACCTTTTGCATTTTAAAAGCAAACCTTTTGCATTTTCAAAGTAAAACGTTTGCATTTTCAAAGCAAACCAGCATTTGCATTTTCAAAGCAAACCACCTTTTTCATTTTCAAAGCAAACCACCTTTTTGCATTTTCAAAGCAAACCACCTTTTGCATTTTCAAAGCATACCAACTTTTGCATTTTCAAACAAACCACCTATTGCATCTGCTAATCAAATCACCTTTTGCATTTTTGAAACAAACCGCTATTTGCATTTTCGAAGCAAACCGCCATTTGCATTTTCGATGCAAACCTTTTGCATTTTCAAAGCAAACCACATTTTGCATTTTCCAAGCAAACCACCTTTTGCATTTTCAAAGCAAACCACCTTTTGCATTTTACTAGCAAACAACTTATTGCACTTTCAAACTAAACATTTTGCATTTTCAAACCAAACCTTTTGCATTTTAAAACTCTACCATTTGCATTTGCAAACCAAACCACCATTTGGCATTTTCAAACCAAACCACATTTTCCATTTTCAAACCAAACCACTCTTTGCATTTTCAAAGCAAACTAACTTTTGCATTTTCAAAGCCAACCTTTTGCATTTTCAAACCAAACCTCCTTTTGCATTTACAAACCAAACCACCATTTGAATTTTCAAACCAAACCATCTTTTGCATTTTCAAAGCAAACCACCTTTTGCATTTTCAAAGCAAACCTTTTGCATTTTCAAAGTAAACCTTTTGCATTTTCAAACCGAACCAGCTTTTGCATTTTCAAAGCAAAGTTTTGCATTTTCAAAGAAAACCTTTTGCATTTTAAACCAAATCTCCTTTTGCATTTTCAAAACAAACCACCATTTGCATTTTCAAACCAAACCACCGTTTGCATTTTCTAACCACACCTCCTTTTGCATTTTCAAACCAAACATCCTTTTGAATTTTCAAAGCAAACCTTTTGCACTTTCAAAGTAAACATTTTGCATTTTCAAACCAAACCACTATTTGCATTTTCAAAGCAAATCTTTTGCATTTTCAAAGCAAACCTTTTGCATTTTCAACCCAAACCTCCTTTTGCATTTACAAACCAAACCACCATTTGAATTTTCAAACCAAACCATCTTTTGCATTTTCAAAGCAAACCACCTTTTGCATTTTCAAAGCAAACCTTTTGCATTTTCAAAGTAAACCTTTTGCATTTTCAAACCGAACCAGCTTTTGCATTTTCAAAGCAAACTTTTGCATTTTTAAAGAAAACCTTTTGCATTTTAAACCAAATCTCCTTTTGCATTTTCAAAACAAACCACCATTTGCATTTTCAAACCAAACCACCATTTGTATTTTCACACCAAACCTCGTTTTGCATTTTCAAAACAAACATTCTTTTGCATTTTCAAAGCAAACCTTTTTGCATATTCAAAGCAAACCACCATTTACATTTCCAAAGCAATCCATCATTTTCATTTTCAAACTAAACCATTTGCATTACAAACCAAACCTTTTGCATTTTCAAAGCAAACCATTTGCATTTTCAAAGCAAACCTCTTATGCATTTTCAAAGCAAACCTTTTGGATTTTCAAAGCAAACCTTTTGCATTTTCAAACCAAACCTCCTTTTGCATTTTCCAAAAAAACACCATTAGCATTTTCAAACCAAACCACCATTTGCATTTTCAAACCAAACAAACTTTTGCATTTTCAAAGCAAACCTTTTTCCATTTTCAAAGCAAACCTTTGGCATTTTCAAAGTAAACCTTTTGCATTTTCAATTCAAACCCTTTGAATTTTCAAAGCAAACCTTTTGCATTTTCAAAGCAAACCATTTGCATTTTAAAACCAAACCTCCTTTTGCAGTTTCAAAACAAACCACCATTTGCATTTTCAAACCAAACCACCATTTGCATTTTCAAAACAAATCTCCTTTTGCATTTTCAAACCAAACATCCTTTTGCATTTTCAAAGCAAACCTTTTGCATTTTCAAAGCAAACCTTTTGCATTTATCAAAGCAAACCTTTTTGCATTTTCAAAGCAAACCACTATTTGCATTTTCAAAGCAAAGCACCATTTGCATTTTCAAAGCAAACCACCATTTGTATTTTCAAAGCAAACCACCTATTTCATTTTCAAAGCAAACCACCCTTTGCATTTTCATAGCAAATCACCTGTTGCATTTTCAAAACAAACCACCATTTGCATTTTCAAAGCAAACCACCATTTGTATTTTCAAAGCAAACCACCTTTTTCATTTTCAAAGTAAACCACCTTTTGCATTTTCATAGCAAATCACCTGTTGCATTTTGAAAGCAAACCACCTTTTGCATTTTCAAAGCAAACCACCATTTGCATTTTCAAAGCAAACCACCTTTTCCATTTTCAAAGCAAACCACCTTTTGCATTTTCAAAGAAAACCGCCATTTGCATTTTCAAACCAATCCATCATTTGCATTTTCAAACTAAACCTTTTGCATTACAAACCAAAACTTTTGCATTTTCAAAGCAAACCCTTTCCATTTTCAATGCAAACATTTTGCAATTTCTAGGCAAACCTTTTGCATTTTCAAACCAAACCACCAATTATATTTTCAAACCAAACCACCATTTCTATTTTCAAACTAACCGTTTTGCGTTACAAACCAAACCTTTTGCATTTTCAAACCAAACCTTTTGCATTTTCAAACCAAACCATTTGCATTTTGAAACCAAACCACCTTTTGCATTTTTAATACAAAATCACCATTTGCATTTTCAAACCAAACCACCATTTTGCATTTTCAAACAAAACAACCTTTTGCATTTTCAAACCAAACCACTGTTTGCATTTCAAAGCAAACTAACTTTTGCATTTTCAAAGCCAACCTTTTGCATTTTCACAGCAAACCTTTTCCATTTTCAAACCAAACCACCATTTGCATTTCCAAACCAAACCACTATTTGCATTTTCAAACCAAACCAACTTTTGCATTTTCAAACCAAACCACCTTTTGCATTTTCAAAGCAAACCTTGTGCATTTTCAAAGCCACCATTTGCATTTCCAAACCAAACCACTATTTGCATTTTCAAGCCAAACCACCTTTTGCATTTTCAAACCAAACCACGTTTTGCATTTTCAAAGCAAACCACCTTTTGCATTTTCAAAGCAAACCTTTTGCATTTTCAAAGCAAACCATTTTCATTTTCAAAGCAAACCTTTTGCATTTTCCAATCAAACTACCTTTTGCATTTCCAAACCAAACCACTATTTGCATTTTCAAATCAAACCACCTATTGCATTTTCAAACCAAAGCACCTTTTGCATTTTCAAAGCAAACCACCTTTTGCATTTTCAAAGCAAACCTTATGCCTTTTAAAAGCAAACCGTTTGCATTTTCAAATCAAACCACCTTTTTTAATTTTCAAACCAAACTACCATATTCTTTTTCAAACAAAACCAACATTTGCATTTTCAAACCAAATCACCATTTGAATTTTCAAACCAAACCACATTTGCATTTCTAAACCAAACCACCATTTGCATTTTCAAACCAAACAACCTTTTGCATTTACAAAGCAAACCACCTTTTGCATTTTCAAAGCAAACATTTTGCATTTTCAAACCAAATATACTTTTGCAATTTCAAAGCAAACCTTTTGCATTTTCAAACCAAACCTCCTTTTTACATTTTCAAAACAAACCTCTATTAGCATTTAAAAACAAAACCACCATTTGCATTTTCAAAGCAAACCACCTGTTGCATTTTCAAAGCAAACCACCTTTTGCATTTTCAATGAAAACCATTTGCATTTTCAAAGCAAATATTTTCATTTTCAAAGCAAACCTTTT
The DNA here is from genome assembly GCA_038087875.1 of Malacoraja senta. Classification (NCBI taxonomy): domain Eukaryota; kingdom Metazoa; phylum Chordata; class Chondrichthyes; order Rajiformes; family Rajidae; genus Malacoraja; species Malacoraja senta. Next base: position 1,501,456 of record JAXLNO010000385.1, on the reverse strand, counting down.
GCATTTTATAGGCAAACATTTTGCATTTTCAGAGCAAACCTTTTGCATTTTCAAAGCGATCCACCATTTGATTAAAAAAAACCACCTTTTGCATTTTCAAAGCAAACCACATGTTGCATTTTCAAAGTAATCATTTTGCATTTTCAAAGCAAACCTTTTCCATTTTCAAACCAAACGACCTTTTTCATTTCCAAACCAATCCAACACTTGCATTTTCAAACCAAATCACCATTTGCATTTTCAAACCAAACCACATTTTGCAGTTTCAAACAAAACCACCTTTTGCATTTTCAAAACAAACTACCTTTTGTATTTTCAAAGCAAACCTTTTGCATTTTCAAAGCAAACCTTTTCCATTTTCAAAACAAACGACCTTTTTCATTTCAAAACCAATTCACCATTTGCATGTTCAAACCAAACCACCTTTTGCATTTTCAAAGCAAACCTTTTGCATTTTCAAAGCAAACCTTTTGCATTTTCAAACCAAACATTTTGCATTTTCAAACCAAACCACCATTTGCATTTTCAAACCAAACTACCTTTTGCATTTTCAAAGCAAACCACCTTTTGAATATTCAAACCAAGCCATCTTTTGAATTTTCAAACCAAACCTCCTTTTGCATTTTCAAACCATACACCATTTGCCAGCCAAACCGCCATTTGCATTGTCAAACAAAACCACCATTTGCATTTTCAAACCAAACCACCATTTGCATTTTCAAACCAAACCACCTTTTGCATTTTCAAAGCAAACCACCTTTTGCATTTTCAAAGCAAACCCCCCTTTGCAATTTCAAACCAAACTGCCTTTTGCACTTTCAAAGCAAACCACCTTTTGCATTTTCATAGCAAACCAACTTTTGCATTAAGCAAACTACTTTTAGCATTTTCAAAACAAACCACCTTTTGCATTTTCAAAGCAAACCACCTTTTCCATTTTCAACGGAAACCTTTTGCATTTTCAAACCAAACCTTTTGCATTTTCAAATGATACCACCATTTGCATTTTCAAACCAAACCTTCATTTGCGTTTTCCAAGCAAACCTTTTGCATTTTCAAAGCAAGCCTTTTGTATTTTCAAACCAAACATTTTGCATATTCAAAGAACGCCTTTTGCATTTTCAAACCAAATATTTTGCATTTACAAACCAAACCTTTTCCATTTTCAAACCAAATTACCATTTGCATTTTCAAACCAAGCGACCATTTGAATTTTCAAACCAAACATTTTCCATTTTCAAACCAAACCACCATTTGCATTTTCAAACCAAACCACCTTTTGCGTTTTCAAAGCAAACCACCGTTTTCATTTTCAAAGCAAACTGCGTTTTGCTTTTTCAAAGCAAACCTTTTGCAATTTCAAAGCAAGTCTTTTGCATTTTACGATCAAACCAACTTTTGCATTTCCAAACCAAACCACTATTTTAATTTTCAAACCAAACCACCTTTTGCGTTTTCAAAGCAAACCACCTTTTGCATTTTTAAAGCAAACTGCCTTTTGCATTTTCGAAGCAAACCTTTTGCATTTTCAAAGCAAACCGTTTGCATTTTCCAATCAAACCTTTTGCATTTTCCAATCAAACCACCTTTTGCATTTCCAAATCAAACCACTATTTGATTTTCAAATCAAACCACCTTTTGAATTTTCAAACCAATCCAACTTTTGCATTTTCAAACCAAACCACCTTTTGCATTTTCAAAGCAAACCTTTTGCATTTTCAAAGCAGACCTTTTGCATTTTCAAACCAAACTTTCTTTTTCATTTTCAAACCAAACTACAATTTGCTTTTTCAAACAAAGCCACCATTTGCATTTTCAAACCAAACCACCATTTGCATTTTCAAACCAAACCTCCTTTTCCATTTTCAAAGCAAACCTTTGTAACTTCAAAGAAAACCTGTTGCATTTTCATAGCAAACCATTTGCATTTTGAAACCAAACCACCATTTGCATTTGCAAACCAAACTTTTATTTTCAAAGCAAACCACCTTTAGCATTTTCAAGGCAAACCACATTTTGCATATTCAAAACAAACCACCTTTTGCATTTTCAAAGCTAACCACCTTTTCCATTTTCAAAGTAAACCTCCTTTTGCATTTTCAAAGCAAACCACATTTTGCATTTGCAAAGCAAACCACCGTTTGCATAAAGCAATCTACATTTTGCATTTTGATAGCAAACCATGATTTGCATTTTCAAAGCAAACCTTTTGCATATTCAAAGCAAACCTTTTACAATTTAAAGCAAACAACCTTTTGCATTTTCAAAGCAAACCAACATTTGCATTTTGAAACCAAACTTCCTTTTTCATTTTCAAACCAAACCATTTGCATTTTCAAACCAAACCTCCTTTTCCATTTTCAAAGCAAACCTTTGTAACTTCAAAGAAAACCTGTTGCATTTTCATAGCAAACCATTTGCATTTTGAAACCAAACCACCATTTGCATTTGCAAACCAAACTTTTATTTTCAAAGCAAACCACCTTTAGCATTTTCAAGGCAAACCACATTTTGCATATTCAAAGCAAACCACCTTTTGCATTTTCAAAGCTAACCACCTTTTCCATTTTCAAAGTAAACCTCCTTTTGCATTTTCAAAGCAAACCACATTTTGCATTTGCAAAGCAAACCACCGTTTGCATAAAGCAATCTACATTTTGCATTTTGATAGCAAACCACGATTTGCATTTTCAAAGCAAACCTTTTGCATATTCAAAGCAAACCTTTTACAATTTAAAGCAAACAACCTTTTGCATTTTCAAAGCAAACCAACATTTGCATTTTGAAACCAAACTTCCTTTTTCATTTTCAAACCAAACCATTTGCATTTTCAAAGCAAACCTTTTGCATTTTCAAATCAAATCTTTTGCATTTTCAAAGCATACCTTTTGCATTTTCAAAGCAAACCTCCTTTTGCATTTTTATAGCAAACCATTTGCATTTTCAAAGCAAGCCTTTTGCATTTTCTATCTAAACACCCTTTTGCATTTACAAACCAAACCAGCATTTGCATTTTCAAACCAAACCATCATTTGCATTTCCAATCCAATGCTCCTTTTGCATTTTCAAACCAAGCTTCCTTTTGCATTTTTAAGGCAAACCTTTTGCATTTTCAAAGCAAACCATTTGCATTTTCAAACCAAACCTCCTTTTTGCATTTTCATAGCAAACCACCTTTTGCATTTTCAAAGCAAACCATCAATTGCATTTTCAAACCGAACCACCATTTGCATTTTCAAACCAAATCACCATTTGCATTTTCATACTAAACCTCCTTTTGCATTTTCAAACAAAACCACCCATTGCATTTTCAAACCAAACCACCCTTTGCATTTTCAAACCAAATCACCTTTTGCATTTTCAAAGCAAACCACCTTTAGCATTATAAAAGTAAACAATTGTTTTTATTTTCAAAGCAAACCGCCATTTACATTTTCAGAGCAAACCAACTTCTGCCTTTTGAAAGCAAACCATTTGCATTTTCAAAGCATACCTTTTGCATTTTCAAACCAAAACTCCTTTTGCGTTTTCAAACAAACCCATCATTTGCATTTTCAAACCAATCCACTATTTTCATTTTCAAACCAAACCGTCTTTTACATTTTCAAACCAAACCTTTTGCATTTTCAAAGCAATTATTTTGCATTTTCAAAGCAAACCTTTTGCAATTTCATAGCAAACCACCATTTGCATTTTCATAGCTAACCATCTTTTGCATTTTCAAAGCAAACCACCTTTTGTATTTTCAAAGCTAACCACCTTTGGCATTTTCAAAGAAAACCACCTTTTGCATTTTCAAAGCAAACCACCGCTTGCATTTTCAAAGCAATCCACATCTTGCATTTTCAAAGCAATCCACCTTTTGCATTTTCAAAGTAAACATATGTTTTTATTTTAAAGCAAACCATCATTTGCATTTTAAGAGCAAACCACGTTTTGCATTTTCAAAGCAAACCTTTTGCATTGTCAAAGCATACCTTTTACATTTTCAAAGCAAACCTCCTTTTGCATTTTCAAACCAAACCACCATTTGCATTTTCAAACCAAACCACTATTTGCGTTTTCAAATCAAACCTCCTTTTGCATTTTCATACCAAACCACCATTTACATTTTCAAACCAAACCACTATTTGCATTTTCAAACCAAACCTCCTTTTACATTTTCAAGCCAAACTTCCTTTTGCATTTTCAAACCAAACCTTTCGCATTTTCAAAGCAAAGCTTTTGCAATTTCAATTAAATTATTTTGCATTTTCAAAGCAAACCTTTTCCATTTTCAAAGCAAAGCACCTTTTGCATTTTTAAACCAAACCGCCTTTTGCACTTTCAAAGCAAACCGCCTTTTGCATTTTCAAAGCAAACCGCCTTTTGCATTTTCAAAGCAAACCGCCTTTTGCATTTTCATAGCAAACCACCATTTGCATTTTCAAAGCAAAGCACCTTTTGCATTTTCATAGCAAACCACCTTTGGCATAAAGCAAACTAACTTTAGCATTTTCAAAACTAACCACCTTTTCCATTTTCAACGCAAATCTTTTGCATTTTCAAACCAAACCTTTTGCATTTTCAAACCATACCACCATTTGCATTTTCAAACCTTACCTTCATTTGCATTTTCAAAGCAAACCTTTTGCATTTTCAAAGTAAGCCTTTTGCATTTTCAAACCAAACATTTGCATTTACAAACCAAACCTTTTCCATTTTCAAACCAAATTACCAATTGCATTTTCAAACCAAGCCACCATTTGAATTTTCAAACCAAACCTTTTCCATTTTCATACCAAACCAGCATTTGCATTTTCAAACCAAACCACCATTTGCATTTCCAATCCAATGCTCCTTTTGCATTTTCAAGCCAAGCTTCCTTTTGCATTTTCAAGGCAAACCTTTTGCATTTTCAAAGCAAACCATTTGCATTTTCAAAGCAAACCATTTGCATTTTCAAACCAAACCTCCTTTTTGCATTTTCATAGCAAACCACCTTTTGCATTTTCAAAGCAAACCACCAATTGCATTTTCAAACCGAACCACCAATTGCATTTTCAAACCGAACCACCATTTGCATTTTCAAACCAAATCACCATTTGCATTTTTATACTAAACCTCCTTTGCATTTTCAAACAAAACCACCCATTGCATTTTCAAACCAAACCAACCTTTGCATTTTCAAACCAAATCACCTTTTGCATTTTCAGAGCAAACCACCTTTTGCTTTTTGAAAGCAAACCATTTGCATTTTCAAAGCATACCTTTTGCATTTTCAAACCAAACCTCCTTTTGCGTTTTCAAACCAAACCATCATTTGCATTTTCAAACCAATCCACTATTTTCATTTTCAAACCAAACCCCCTTTTACATTTTCAAACCAAACCTTTTGCATTTTCAAAGCAAACCTTTTGCATTTTCAAATCAATTATTTTGCATTTTCAAAGCAAACCTTTTGCAATTTCATAGCAAACCACCATTTGCATTTTCAAACCAAACCTCCTTTTACATTTTCTAGCCAAACTTCCTTTTGCATAAAGCAAACTAACTTTAGCATTTTCAAACCAAACCGCCTTTTGCACTTTCAAAGCAAACCGCCTTTTGCATTTTCAATGCAAATCGCCTTTTGCATTTTCAAAGCAAACCGCCTTTTGCATTTTCAAAGCAAACCACCATTTGCATTTTCAAAGCAAAGCACCTTTTGCATTTTCATAGCAAACCACCTTTTGCATAAAGCAAACTAACTTTAGCATTTTCAAACCTAACCACCTTTTGCATTTTCAAAGCAAACCACCTTTTCCATTTTCAACGCAAACCTTTTGCTTTTTCAAACCAAACCTTTTGCATTTTGAAACCATACCACAATTTGCATTTTCAAACCTTACCTTCATTTGCATTTTCAAAGCAAACCTTTTGCATTTTCAAAGTAAGCCTTTTGCATTTTCAAACCAAACATTTTGCATTTTCAAAGCACGCCTTTTGCATTTTCAAACCAAACATTTTGCATTTACAAACCAAACCCTTTCCATTTTCAAACCAAATTACCAATTGCATATTCAAACCAAGCCACCAGTTGCATTTTCAAACCAAACCACCTTTTGCGTTTTCAAAGCAAACCACCTTTTGCATTTTCAAAGCAAACTGCATTTTGCTTTTTCAAAGCAAACCTTTTATATGTTCAAAGCAAATCTTTTGCATTTTACATTCAAACCACCTTTTGCATTTTCAAAGAAAACCTTTTGCATTTTCCAAAAGGATATGCAAAAGGTAGTTTGGTTTGAAAATGCAAAAGGTTTGCTTTGAAAATGCAAAATGTTTACTTTGAAAATGCAACATGTGGTTTGCTTTGAAAATGCAAAAGGTGGTTTTGTTAACCAAATGGTGGTTCGCTTTGAAAATGCAAAATGTTTGCTCTGAAAATGCAAAATGTTTGCCTAGAAAATGCAAAAGGTTTGCTTTGAAAATGAAAAGTATTTGCTTTGAAAATGCAAATGGTTTTCATTGAAAATGCAAAAGGTGGCTTGCTTTGAAAATGCAACAGGTGGTTTGCTTTGAAAATGCAAATCGTGGTTTTGTTTTTAAATGCTAATAGTGGTTTGTTTTGAATATGTAAAAAGGAGGTTTGGTTTGAAAATGCAAAAGGTTTGCTTTGAAATTGCAAAAGTATGTTTGGTTTGAAAATGCAAAATGTTTGCTTTGAAAATGCAAAAGGTGGTTTGCTTTGTAAATGCAAAAGGTTGTTTGGTTTCAAAATGCAAATGGTGGTTTGGTTTAGAAATGCAAATGGTGGTTTGGTTTCAAAATGAAAAGGTTTGCTTTGAAAATGTAAAAGGTAGGTTTTGAAAATTCAAAAGTTAGTGTGCTTTGAAAATGCAAAGGGTGGTTTGGTTTGAAAATGCAAAAGGTGGTTTGGTATGAAAATGCAAATGGTGATTTGGTTTGAAAATGCAAATGTTGGTTTGGTTTGAAAAATAATATGGTAGTTTGGTTTGAAAATTAAAAAAAGGTGGTTTGATTTGAAAATGCAAACGGTTTGCTTTTAAAATGCATAAGGTTTGCTTTGAAAATGCAATAGGTGCTTTGGTTTGAAAATGCAATAGGTGGTTTGTTTTGAAAATGCAAATAGTGGTTTGGTTTGGAAATGCAAAAGTTAGTTTGATTGGAAATTGCAAAAGGTTTGCTTTGAAAATGCAAATGGTTTGCTTTGAAAATGCAAAAGGTTTGCTTTGAAAATGGAAAAGGTGGTTTGCTTTGAAAATGCAAAACGTGGTTTGGTTTGAAAATGCAAAAGGTGGTTTGGTTTAAAATGCAAATAGTGGTTTGGTTTGGAAATGCAAATGGTGGCTTTGAAAATGCACAAGGTTTGCTTTGAAAATGCAAAAGGTGGTGTGCATTGAAAATGCAAAAGGTGGTTTGGTTTGAAAATGCAAAAAGGTGGTTTGGTTTGAAAATGCAAATAGTGCGTTGGTTTGGAAATGCAAATGGTGGTTTGGTTTGAAAATGGAAAAGGTTTGGTGTGAAAATGCAAAAGGTTGGCTTTGAAAATGCAAAAGTTAGTTTGCTTTGAAAATGCAAACAGTGGTTTGGTTTGAAAATGCAAAAGGTTGTTTTGTTTGAAAAAGAATATGGTAGTTTGGTTTGAAAATTAAAAAAGGAGGTTTGATTTGAAAATGCAAACGGTTTGCTTTTAAAATGCATAAGGTTTGTTTTGAAAATGCAAAAGGTGGTTTGGTTTAGAAATGCAAATTGTGGTTTGGTTTCAAAATGTTAAGGTTTGCTTTCAAAATGCAAAAGGTAGGTTTTGAAAATTCAAAAGTTAGTGTGCTTTTAAAATGCAAAGGGTGGTTTGGTTTGAAAATGCAAAATGTGGTTTGGTATGAAAATGCAAATGGTGATTTGGTTTGAAAATGCAAATGTTGGTTTTGTTTGAAAAAGAATATGCTAGTTTGGTTTGAAAATTAAAAAAGGTGGTTTGCTTTGAAAATGCAAACGGTTTGCTTTTAAAATGCATAAGGTTTGCTTTGAAAATGCAATAGGTGCTTTGGTTTGAAAATGCAATAGGTGGTTTGTTTTGAAAATGCAAATAGTGGTTTGGTTTGGAAATGCAAATGGTGGTTTGGTTTGAAAATGGAAAAGGTTTGGTGTGAAAATGCAAAAGGTTGGCTTTGAAAATGCAAAAGTTAGTTTGCTTTGAAAATGCAAACAGTGGTTTGGTTTGAAAATTAAAAAAGGAGGTTTGATTTGAAAATGCAAACGGTTTTCTTTTAAAATGCATAAGGTTTGTTTTGAAAATGCAAAAGGTGGTTTGCTTTGAAAATGCAAAAGATTGTTTGGTTTCAAAATGCAAATGGTGGTTTGGTTTAGAAATGCAAATGGTGGTTTGGTTTCAAAATGAAAAGGTTTGCTTTCAAAATGCAAAAGGTAGGTTTTGAAAATTCAAAAGTTAGTGTGCTTTGAAAATGCAAAGGGTGGTTTGGTTTGAAAATGCAAAAGGTGGTTTGGTATGAAAATGCAAATGGTGATTTGGTTTGAAAATGCAAATAGTGGTTTGGTTTGGAAATGCAAATGGTGGTTTGGTTTGAAAATGCAAATGGTGATTTTGTATTAAAAATGCAAAAGGTGGTTTGGTTTCAAAATGCAAATGGTTTGGTTTGAAAATGCAAAAGGTTTGGTTTGAAAATGGAAAAGGTTTGGTTTGTAACGCAAAACGGTTAGTTTGAAAATACAAATGGTGGTTTGGTTTGAAAATATAAATGGTGGTTTGCTTTGAAAATGCAAAAGGTTTGCCTAGAAAATGCAAAATGTTTGCTTTGAAAATGCAAAGGCTTTGCTTTGAAAATGCAAAAGTTTTGGTTTGTAATGCAAAAGGTTTAGTTTGAAAATGCAAAGGGTGGTTTGGTTTGAAAATGCAAAAGGTGGTTTGGTATGAAAATGCAAATGGTGATTTGGTTTGAAAATGCAAATGTTGGTTTTGTTTGAAAAAGAATATGGTAGTTTGGTTTGAAAATTAAAAAAGGTGGTTTGATTTGAAAATGCAAACGGTTTGCTTTTAAAATGCATAAGGTTTGCTTTGAAAATGCAATAGGTGCTTTGGTTTGAAAATGCAATAGGTGGTTTGTTTTGAAAATGCAAATAGTGGTTTGGTTTGGAAATGCAAAAGTTAGTTTGATTGGAAAATGCAAAAGGTTTGTTTTGAAAATGCAAATGGTTTGCTTTGAAAATGCAAAAGGTTTGCTTTGAAAATGGAAAAGGTGGTTTGCTTTGAAAATGCAAAACGTGGTTTGGTTTGAAAATGCAAAAGGTGGTTTGGTTTAAAATGCAAATGGTGGTTTGGTTTGGAAATGCAAATGGTGGCTTTGAAAATGCACAAGGTTTGCTTTGAAAATGCAAAAGGTGGTTTGCTTTGAAAATGCAAAAGGTGGTTTGGTTTGAAAATGCAAAAAGGTGGTTCGGTTTGAAAATGCAAATAGTGCTTTGGTTTGGAAATGCAAATGGTGGTTTGGTTTGAAAATGGAAAAGGTTTGGTGTGAAAATGCAGAAGGTTGGCTTTGAAAATGCAAAAGTTAGTTTGCTTTGAAAATGCAAACAGTGGTTTGGTTTGAAAATGCAAAAGGTTGTTTTGTTTGAAAAATAATATGGTAGTTTGGTTTGAAAATTAAAAAAAGGAGGTTTGATTTGAAAATGCAAACGGTTTGCTTTTAAAATGCATAAGGTTTGCTTTGAAAATGGAAAAGGTGGTTTGCTTTGAAAATGCAAAACGTGGTTTGGTTTGAAAATGCAAAAGGTGGTTTGGTTTAAAATGCAAATGGTGGTTTGGTTTGGAAATGCAAATGGTGGCTTTGAAAATGCACAAGGTTTGCTTTGAAAATGCAAAAGGTGGTTTGCTTTGAAAATGCAAAAGGTGGTTTGGTTTGAAAATGCAAAAAGGTGGTTCGGTTTGAAAATGCAAATAGTGCTTTGGTTTGGAAATGCAAATGGTGGTTTGGTTTGAAAATGGAAAAGGTTTGGTGTGAAAATGCAAAAGGTTGGCTTTGAAAATGCAAAAGTTAGTTTGCTTTGAAAATGCAAACAGTGGTTTGGTTTGAAAATGCAAAAGGTTGTTTTGTTTGAAAAATAATATGGTAGTTTGGTTTGAAAATTAAAAAAAGGAGGTTTGATTTGAAAATGCAAACGGTTTGCTTTTAAAATGCATAAGGTTTGTTTTGAAAATGCAAAAGGTGGTTTGCTTTGAAAATGCAAAAGGTGCTTTGGTTTGAAAATGCAAAAGGTGGTTTGGTTTGAAAATGCAAAAGGTTTGCTTTGAAAATGCAAAAGGTGGTTTGCTTTGAAAATGCAAAAGGTGGATTGGTTTGAAAATGCACAAGGTGGTTTGATTGGAAAATGCAAAATGTTTGCTTTGAAAATGCAAAAGGTTTGATTTGAAAATGCAAAAGGTGGTTTGCTTTGAAAATGCAAAAGGTGGTTTGGTTTGAAAATGCAAAAGGTGGTTTGGTTTGAAAATGCAAATAGTGGTTTGGTTTGGAAATGCAAATGGTGGTTTGGTTTGAAAATGCAAATGGTGATTTTGTATTAAAAATGCAAAAGGTGGTTTGGTTTCAAAATGCAAATGGTTTGGTTTGAAAATGCAAAAGGTTTGGTTTGAAAATGGAAAAGGTTTGGTTTGTAACGCAAAACGGTTAGTTTGAAAATACAAATGGTGGTTTGGTTTGAAAATATAAATGGTGGTTTGCTTTGAAAATGCAAATAGTGGTTTGCTTTGAAAATGCAAAAGGTGGTTTGCTTTGAAAATGCAAAAGGTGGTTTGCTTTGAAAATGCAACAGGTGATTTGCTATGAAAATGCAAAAGGTGGTTTGCTTTGAAAATGAAAAAGGTGGTTTGCTTTGAAAATACAAATGGTGGTTTGTTTTGAAAATGCAAAAGGTGGTTTGGTTTGAAAATGCAAAATGTGGTTTGATTGGAAAATGCAAAAGGTTTGCTTTGAAAATGCAAATGGTTTGCTTTGAAAATGGAAAAGGTTTGCTTTGAAAATGCAAAAGGTGGTTTGCTTTGAAAATGCAAAATGTGGTTTGTTTTGAAAATGCAAAAGGTGGTTTGGTTTGAATATGCAAATAGTGGTTTGGTTTGGAAATGCAAATGGTGGTTTGGTTTTTAAAATAGAAAAGGTTTGGTGTGAAAATGCAAAAGGTTGGCTATGAAAATGCAAAAGGTGGTTTGCTTTGAAAATGAAAAAGGTGGTTTGCTTTGAAAATACAAATGGTGGTTTGCTTTGAAAATGCAAATGGTGCTTTGCTTTGAAAATGCAAATGGTGGTTCGCTTTGAAAATGCAAAAAGGTTTGCTTTGATAAATGCAAAAGGTTTGCTTTGAAAATGCAAAAGGTTTGCTTTGAAAATGCAAAAGGATGTTTGGTTTGAAAATGCAAAAGGAGATTTGTTTTGAAAATGCAAATGGTGGTTTGGTTTGAAAATGCAAATAATGGTTTGTTTTGAAACTGCAAAAGGAGGTTTGGTTTTAAAATGCAAATGGTTTGCTTTGAAAATGCAAAAGGTTTGCTTTGAAAATTCAAAGGGTTTGCATTGAAAATGCAAAAGGTTTACTTTGAAAATGCCAAAGGTTTGCTTTGAAAATGGGAAAAGGTTTGCTTTGAAAATGCAAAAGTTTGTTTGGTTTGAAAATGCAAATGGTGGTTTGGTTTGAAAATGCTAATGGTGGTTTGTTTGGAAAATGCAAAAGGAGGTTTGGTTTGAAAATGCAAAAGGTTTGCTTTGAAAATCCAAAAGGTTTGCTTTTAAAATGCAAAAGGAGGTTTGCTTTGAAAATGCTAATGGTTTGGTTAGAAAATGCAAATGGTGGGGGGGGGGGTAAATGCAAAAGGTGGTTTGGTTTAGAAAATGCAAAATGTTTGCCTAGAAAATGCAAACGGTTTGCTTTGAAAATGCAAATGGTTTGCATTGAAAATGCAAAAGGTTTGGTTTGTAATGCAAATGGTTTAGTTTGAAAATGAAAATGATGGATTGCTTTGGAAATGTAAATGGTGGTTTTCTTTGAAAATGCAAAAGGTGGTTTGCTTTGAAAATGCAAATGGTGGTTTGCTTTGAATATGCAAAAAGGTTTGCTTTGAAAATGCAAAAGAATGTTTGTTTTCAAAATGCAAAACGAGGTTTGGTTTGAAAATACAAATGGTAGTTTGGTTTGAAAATGCAAATGGTGGTTTGTTTTGAAAATGCAAAAGGAGATTTGGTTTTAAAATGCAAAAGGTTTGCTTTGCAAATGCAAAAGATTTGCTTTGAAAATGCAAATAGTGGTTTGGTTTGAAAATGCAAAATGTTTACTTTGAAAGTGCAAAAGGTTTGCTTTGAAAATTCAAAAGGATGTTTGGTTTGAAAATGCAAAAGGAGGTCTGGTTAGAAAATGCAAACGGTGGTTTGGTTTGAAAATGCAAATGGTGGTTTGTTTTGAAAATGCAAAAGGAGATTTGGTTTAAAATGCAAAAGGTTTTCTTTGAAAATGCAAAAGGTTTTCTTTGAAAATGCAAAAGCTGGTTCGGTTTGAAAATGCAAAAGGTTTACTTTGAAAATGCAAAAGGTTGGCTTTGAAAATGCAAACGTTAGTTTGCTTTGAAAATGCAAAGAGTGGTTTGGTTTGAAAATAGAAAACGTGGTTTGGTTTGAAAATGCCAAATGGTGGTTTGGTTTGCAAATGCAAATGGTGGAGTTTTAAAATGCAAAAGGTTTGGTTTGAAAATGCAAAATGTTTAGTTTGAAAATGCAAAAAGTTGTTTGCTAGTAAAATGCAAAAGGTGGTTTGCTTTCAAAATGCAAAAGGTGGTTTGCTTGGAAAATGCAAAATGTGGTTTGCTTTGAAAATGCAAAAGGTTTGCATCGAAAACGCAAATGGCGGTTTGCTTCGAAAATGCAAATAGCGGTTTGTTTCAAAAATGCAAAAGGTGATTTGATTAGCAGATGCAAAAGGTGGTTTGTTTGAAAATGCAAAAGTTGGTATGCTTTGAAAATGCAAAAGGTGGTTTGCTTTGAAAATGCAAAAAGGTGGTTTGCTTTGAAAATGAAAAAGGTGGTTTGCTTTGAAAATGCAAATGCTGGTTTGCTTTGAAAATGCAAAGGTTTTACTTTGAAAATGCAAAAGGTTTGCTTTTAAAATGCAAAAGGTGGTTTGCTTTGAAAATGCAAATGCTGGTTTTCTTTGTAAATACAAAGGTTTTACTTTGAAAATGCAAAAGGTTTGCTTATAAAAAATGCAAATGCTGGATTGCTTTGAAAATGCAAATATTGGTTTGCTTTGAAAATGCATATACTGGTTTGCTTTGAAAATGCAAAGGGTTTGCTATGAAAATGCAAAAGGTTTGGTTTAAAAATGCAAAAGGTTTGCTTTCAAAATGTAAATGCTGGTTTGCTTTGAAAATTCAAATGGTGGTTTGCTTTGAAAATGCAAATGGAGGTTTGCTTTGAAAATGCAAAATGATTGCTTTGAAAATGCAAATGGTGGATTGCTTTTAAAATGCAAAAGGTGGTTTGCTTTGAAAATGCAAAAGGTTTGGTTTAAAAATGCAAAAGGTTTGCTTTCAAAATGTAAATGCTGGTTTGCTTTGAAAATTCAAATGGTGGTTTGCTTTGAAAATGCAAATGGAGGTTTGCTTTGAAAATGCAAAATGATTGCTTTGAAAATGCAAATGGTGGATTGCTTTTAAAATGCAAAAGGTGGTTTGCTTTGAAAATGCAAATCGTGGTTTGCTTTGAAAATGCAAATGGTCGTTTGGTTTGAAAATGCAAATGGTGGATTACATTGAAAATGCAAAAGGTGCTTTTCTTTGAAAATGCTAAAGATGGTTTGCTTTTAAAATGCAATCGTTGGTTTGCTTTGAAAATGCAAAGGGTGGTTTGCTTTGAAAATGCAAAAGGTGATTTGCTTTGAAAATGCGAAAAATGCTTTGCTTTGAAAATGCAAAAGGTGGTTTGCATTGAAAAAGCAAATGGTGATTTGCTTTGAAAATGCAAATGGTGGTTTGCTTTGAAAATGCAAAAGGTGTGCTTTGAAAATGCAAAAGATTTGCTTTGAAAATGCAAAATGATTGTTTTGAAGATGCAAATGGTCGTTTGGTTTGAAAATGCAAATGGTGGCTTACATTGAAAATGCAAATGGTGCTTTTCTTTGAAAATGCAAAAGATGGTTTGCTTTGAAAATGCAATCGGTGGTTTGTTTTGAAAATGCAAAGATGGTTTGCTTTGAAAATGCAAAAGGTGATTTGCTTTGAAAATGCGAAAAATGTTTTGCTTTGAAAATGCAAAATGTGGTTTGCTTTGAAAATGCAAAATGTTTGTATCGAAAATGAAAATGGCGGTTTGCTTCGAAAATGGAAATTGCGGTTTGCTTCGAAAATGCAAAAGGTGGTTTGCTTTGCAAATGCATAAGCAGGTTAGCTTTGGAAATGCAAAAGGTTTGCATCGAAAATGCAAATGGCGGTTTGCTTCGAAAATGCAAATAGCGGTTTGTTTCAAAAATGCAAAAGGTGATTTGGTTAGCAGATGCAAAAGGTGGTTTGTTTGAAAATGCAAAAGTTGGTATGCTTTGAAAATGCAAAAGGTGGTTTGCTTTGAAAATGCAAAAAGGTCGTTTGCTTTGAAAATGAAAAAAGTGGTTTGCTTTGAAAATGCAAATGCTGGTTTGCTTTGAAAATGCAACGGTTTTACTTTGAAAATGCAAAAGGTTTGCTTTTAAAATGCAAATGCTGGTTTGATTTGAAAATGAAAATACTGGTTTGCTTTGAAAAGGCAAAGGGTTTGCTATGAAAATGCAAAAGGTTTGCTTTGAAAATGCAAAAGGTGGTATGCTTTGAAAATGCAAAAGGTGGTTTGCTTTGAAATTGCAAAAGGTGATTTGCTTTGAAAATGCGACAAATGCTTTGCTTTGAAAATGCAAAAGGTGGTTTACATTGAAAAAGCAAATGGTGATTTGCTTTGAAAATGCAAATGGTGGTTTACGTTGAAAATGCAAAAGGTGTGCTTTGAAAATGCAAAAGATTTGCTTTGAAAATGCAAAATGATTGTTTTGAAGATGCAAATGGTCGTTTGGTTCTTAAATGCAAATGGTGGATTACCTTGCAAATGGTGCTTTTCTTTGAAAATGCAAAAGATGGTTTGCGTCGAAAATGCAATCGGTGGTTTGCTTTGAAAATGCAAAAGGTGGCTTGCTTTGAAAATGCAAAAGGTGATTTGCTTTGAAAATGCGAAAAATGTTTTGCTTTGAAAATGCAAAATGTGGTTTGCTTTGAAAATGCAAAAGGTGGTTTGCTTTGAAGATGCAAATGCTGGTTTGCTTTGTAAATGCAAAGGTTTTACTTTGAAAATGCAAAAGGTTTGCTTTTAAAATGTAAATGCTGGTTTGCTTTGAACATGCAAATACTGGTTTGCTTTGAAAATGCAAAGGGTTTGCTATGAAAATGCAAAAGGTTTGGTTTGAAAATGCAAAAGGTTTGCTTTGAAAATGGAAATGCTGGTTTGCTTTGAAACTTCAATTGGTGGTTTGCTTTGAAAATGCAAATGGAGGTTTGCTTTGAAAATGCAAGAGGATTGCTTTGAAAATGCAAATGGTGGATTGCCTTGAAAATGAAAAAGGTGGTTTGCTTTGAAAATGCAAATCGTGGTTTGCTTTCAAAATGCAAATGGTGGTTTGCTTTGAAAATGCAAATGGTGGTTTGCTTTGAATATGCAAATGGTGGTTTGCTTTGAAATTGCAAAAGGTTGTTTGCTTTGAAAATGCGAAAAATGTTTTGCTTTGAAAATGCAAAAGGTGGTTTGCGTTGAAAAAGCAAATTATGATTTGCTTTAAAATGCAAATGGTGGTTTGCTTTGAAAATGCAAAAGGTGTGCTTTGAAAATGCAAAAGATTTGCTTTGAAAATGCAAAATGATTGTTTTGAAGATGCAAATGGTCGTTTGGTTTGAAAATGCAAATGGTGGATTACATTGAAAATGCAAAAGGTGCTTTTCTTTGAAAATGCTAAAGATGGTTTGCTTTTAAAATGCAAACGGTGATTTGCTTCGAAAATGCAAAAGGTGGTTTGCTTTGAACATGCAAAAGGTGGTTTGCTTTGAAAATGCAAAAGGTGATTTGCTTTGAAAATGCGAAAAATGTTTTGCTTTGAAAATGCAAAATGTGGTTTGCTTTGAAAATGCAAAACGCTTGTATCGAAAATGCAAATGGCGGTTTGCTTCGAAAATGCAAATTGCGGTTTGCTTCGAAAATGGAAAAGGTGGTTTTATTTGCAAATGCATCAGCAGGTTAGCTTTGAAAATGCAAAAGGTTGTATCCTTTGAAAATGCAAAAGGTAGTTTGCTTTGAAAATGCAAATGGTGGTTTTCTTTCAAAATGCAAATGTGCTTTGCTTTGAAAATGCAAATGGTGGTTTACTTAAAATGCAAAAGGTTGTTTGCTATGAAAATGCAAAAAATGTTTTGCTTTGAAAATGCAAAACGTGGTTTGCGTTGAAAATGCAAATGGTGATTTGCTTGAAAATGCAAATGGTGATTTGCTTTGAAAATGCAAAAGATGGTTTGCTTTGAAAATGCCATCGGTGGTTTGCATTGAAAATGCAAAAGGTGGTTTGCATTGAAAATGCAAAAGGTGATTTGCTTTGAAAATGCGAAAAATGTTTTGCTTTGAAAATGCAAAATGTGGTTTGCTTTGAAAATGCAAAGGGTTTGATTCGAAAATGCAAATTGCGGTTTGCTTCGAAAATTCAAAAGGTGATTTGCTTTGCAAATGCATAAGCTGATTAGCTTCGAAAATGCAAAAGGTGGTTTGCGTTGAAAATGCAAAAGGTGGTTTGCTTTAAATGCAAAAGTGGTTTGCTTTGAAAATACAAATGGTGGTTTGCTTTGAAAATGCGAATGGTGGTTTGCTTTGAAAATGCAAAAGGTTGTTTGCTATGAAAATGCAAAAAATGTTTTGCTTTGAAAATGCAAAAGGTTTGCTTTGAAAATGCAAATGGTGGTTTGCTTCGAAAATGCAATTGGCGGTTTGCTTCGAAAATGCAATTGGCGGTTTGCTTCGAAAATACAAATGCCGATTTGCTTTGAAAATGCAAAAGGTGGTGTGCTTTGAAAAAGCAGAAGGTGGTTTGCTATGAAAATTGAAAGCTGGTTTGCTTTGAAAATGCAAAAGGTGGTTTGCTTTGAAAATGCAAAAGGTGGATTACTTTTGCATTTTCAAAACAAACCACCTTTTGCATTTTCAAAGCAAGCCACCTTTTGCATTGAAAATGCAAAACGATTGCTTTGAAAATGCAAATGGTGGTTTGGTTTGAAAATGCAAATGGTGGTTTGCTTTGAAAATCAAAAGCTGGATTGCTTTGACAATGCAATTTGTGGTTTGCTTTGAAAATGCAAAAGGTGGTTTGCTTTGAAAATGCAAAAGGTGGTTTGGTTTGAAAATGCAAAAGGTTGTTTGCTTTGAAAATGCGAAAAATGTTTTGGTTTGAAAATGCAAAAGATTTGCTTTGAAAATGCAAATGGTGGTTTGCTTTGAAAATGCAAATGGTGGTTTGCTTTGAAAATGCAAAAGGTGGTTTGCTTTGACAATGCAATTTGTGGTTTGCTTTGAAAATGCAAAAGGTGGTTTGCTTTGAAAATGCGAAAGGTGGTTTGCTTTGAAAATGCTAACAATGTTTTGCTTTGAAAATACAAAAGGTGGTTTCCATTGAAAATGAAATAGGTTTGCTTCGAAAATGCAAGTAGCGGTTTGCTTCGAAAATGCAAAAGGTGGTTTGCTTTGAAAATGTAAGTGGTTGTATGCAATGAAAATGCAAATGGTGGTTTACTTTGAATATGCAAAAGGTGGTTTCTTTATTTTTTTTGAAAATATTTTTTATTGGAGAAAAGTACACAACCTATTAACATCATTGCAGTCTTACATTTTTAAATTGATAATATTATCAATTATTATTACATTGTCTCCAATACCTTTTGCCTTTTTTTTTTTTTAAATTATTTTTTTAAACTAGATAGAACTAAAAAGATAGATGAAGTAAAGAAAGAAAAGAATGAGAAGAAAAAGAGAAAAGAGAAAACAAAAAAAACAAAAAAAACAAAAAAAACAAAAAAAAAATAAGATAGTTAAAGAAGAATGGAAAATTTTATTAAAGTAAAAAACTTCATTCGAGATATATTCGTACATTTCAGAGTATAGCCTTTCATCCATTCTTTAGCCCGAGCATTAGTCAGGTTCCCGTGCTGAACCATTCTGACCCTTTAAATAATCAATAAAGGGAGACCATGTTCCAACGAATAATTCCTGTTTGTCCAACAGGGAAAATCTGATTCTTTCCACGTTTAAGGTCTCCGTCATTTCTATAATCCACATTTTGATTGTGGCCTTTCCAAAATTTTAGAATTAATTTTTTTCCAGTTATTATACTATAATCAATAAAGTTTCTTTGTGTTGTTGTAAATGTTTGATTTTATTGTGATGTTCCGAGTATTATAAATTTTGGATCCGGGTCCACTTGTGTGCTGGTCACTTTAGATATTATACTAAAAATATTTACCCAGAATTTTTTAATTTTTATACAGTTTGCAAACATATGAGATAAGGTAGCTTCTAAATGTTGACATTTATCACATATAGGTGAGATATGTTGAACGATTTTATGCAATTTTGTTTTTGAATAATGTAACGAATGTATTACTTTAAATTGTATTAAAGAATGTCTGGCATTTAATGAACATTGATGTATATGTTGTAAACTTTCTTCCCAAGTATCTTTCGTTATTATTTGATTTAATTATTTTTCCCATGTTTGTCTGTGTAAGTCCGTCGATGGAATGTCACTGTCTAATAAGATATTATATATATAAGATATTAATTTTTCTGTATTAGGATGTTTATTCCAACATTCGTCAAGAATTTCTGAATTTCTAATTCGAAAATTTTGAGTATTCGATTTTACATAATCTCTGAGTTGAAGATATCTGAAATAATCATTTCCTCGAAGTCCATAAGTCTGTTGCACCTCCTGAAATGTCAGAAAAGTGCCTTCCTTATAAAGTTGTCCCATATTTTTAATTCCATAATTCTTCCATTGTGTAAAACACCTGTCCAGCCATGAGGGTTTAAACAAAGGGTTATTCACAATTTGGAGAAAAAGTGATAAATTATCTAATTTTAATGTCTTTTTTAATTGTTTCCAAATTCGTATGGCACTAAATATGATAGGGTTTTCCCTATAATTTTTTTTGTTTAATTTAGATGTAGCAAATATTATCGAACCGATATCAAAAGGCAAACAATCTTCCTTTTCCATTTTTAACCAATCAGGTTGTTGATCTATTTTTTCCAACCAGAAATTCATATTTTTAATATTAACTGCCCAAAAATAAAACAGAAAGTTGGGTAAAACCAAACCTCCATTTATTTTTGATTTACACAAATGTCTTTTGTTTATCCTATGATTCTTATAATCCCAGATAAAATCATTAACAATGGAGTCCAATTTTAAAAAAAAGTTTTTTGACAAATATATCGGAATTGTCTGGAAAAGGTATAATATTTGCGGTAAAAAAATCATTTTTATGGCATTAATTTTGCCAACCATTGAGATAGGAAGTGTTTTCCAGTATTGAATATTCTTATGTAGTTTATTCAGTAATGGGGGGAAATTTGCTTTAAATAATGATGTATATATCTTAGTTACATAGATACCTAGGTATTTAAATTTTTCGTTTACTATTTTAAATGGAAATTGTTGTATTATGTGTTTGTTATGTTCCCTTATTGGCATAATTTCACTTTTATTCCAATTTATTCTGTATCCTGAGAGTGAACCAAATTGGGTTATTAGCTCTAATAAGTTTGGAATACTAATTTCTGGTTTTGTAACGTAAATTAGTACATCATCTGCATATAGAGAGATTTTATTCACTGTGCCCTTTGTGATACACCCATATATTTCCGGATGACCCCTAACTCTTTCTGCAAATTTAAAAAAGTGATTTGCTTTGAAAATGCAAAAGGTGGTTTGCTTTGAAAATGTGAAAAGTGGTTTGCTTTGAAAATGCAAATTGTGGTTTGCTTGAAACTGCAAATGGTGGTTTGCTTTGAAAATGCAAAAGGTTTGCTTTGAAAATGCAAAAGATTTGCTTTGAAAATGCAAAAGGATTGCTTTGAAAATGAAAATGGTGGTTTGGTTTGAAAATGCAAATGGTGGTTTGCTTTGAAAATGCAAATGGTGGTTTGCTTTGAAAATGCAAAAGTTTGCTTTGAAAATGCAAAAGTTGGTTTGCTTTGAAAATGTAAAAAGTGGTTTGCTTTGAAAATACAAATTGTGGTTTGCTTTGAATAGGCAAATGGTGGTTTACTTTGAAAATGCAAATGGTGGTTTGCTTTATAAAATGCAAAAGGTTTGCTTTGAAAATGCAAAAGGGTTGCTTTGAAAATGCAAATGGTGGTTTGGTTTAAAAATGCAAATGGTGGTTTGCTTTGAAAATGCAAAAGGTGGTTTGCTTTGACAATGTAATTTGTTGTTTGCTTTGAAAATGCTAAAGTTGGCTTGCTTTGAAAATGCAAAGGTGGTTTGCTTTGAAAATGCGAAAAATATTTTGCTTTGAAAATGCAAAAGGTGGTTGCCATTGAAACGGTGGTTTGCTTCGAAAATGGAAATGGCGGTTTGCTTCGAAAATGCAAATAGCGGTTTGCTTCGAAAATGCAAAAGGTGGTTTGCTTTGGAAATGTAAAAGGTGGTTTGCTTTGAAAATGTAAAGGGTTGCTGTGTAAATGCAAAAGGTATGCTTTGAAAATGAAAATGGTGATTTCCTTTGAAAATGCTAAATGTGGTTTGCTTTGAAAATGTAAAAAGTCGTTTCCTTTGAAAATGCAAAAGGTGGTTTCCTTTGAAAATGCTAAATGTGGTTTGCTTTGAAAATGCAAAAAGTGGTTTGCTTTGAAAATGCAAAACATTTGCTTTTAAAATGCAAAAGGATTGCTTTGAAAATGCAAATGTTGGTTGGTTTGAAAATGCAAATGGTGGTTTGCATTGAAAATGCAAAAGTGCTTTGCTTTGATAATGCAAAATATGGTTTGCTTTGAAAATGCAATTGATGGTTTGCTTTGAAAAACCAAAAGGTGGTTTGTTTTGAAAAACCAAAAGGTGGTTTGCTTTGAAAATGCGAGAAATGTTTTGCTTTAAAATGCAAAAGTTGGTTTGCTATAAAAATACAAAAGGTGGTTTGTTTTGAAAATGCAAAAGGTGGTTTTGCTTTGAAAATGGAAAAGGTGGTTTGCTTTGAAAATTTAAAAAAGTGATTTGCTTTGAAAATGCAAAAGGTGGTTTGCTTTGAAAATGGAAAAGGTGGTTTGCTTTGAAAATTTAAAAAAGTGATTTGCTTTGAAAATGCAAAAGGTGGTTTGCTTTGAAAATGTAAAAAGTGGTTTGCTTTGAAAATGCAGATTGTGGTTTGCTTGAAAATGCAAATGGTGGTTTGCTTTGAAAATGCAAAAGGTTTGCTTTGAAAATGCAAAAGATTTGCTTTGAAAATGCAAAAAGATTGCTTTGAAAATGAAAATGGTGGTTTGGTTTGAAAATGCAAATGGTGGCTTGCTTTAAAAATGCAAATGGTGGTTTGCTTTGAAAATGCAAAAGTTTGCTTTGAAAATGCAAAAATTGGTTTGCTTTGAAAATGCAAAAGTGTTTGCTTTGAAAATGGAAAAATATGGTTTGCTTTGAAAATGCAATTGATGGTTTGCTTTGAAAAACCAAAAGGTGGTTTGCTTTGAAAATGCGAGAAATGTTTTGCTTTAAAATGCAAAAGGTGGTTTGCTATAAAAATGCAAAAGGTGGTTTGCTTTGAAAATGCAGAAGGTGGTTTGCTTTGAAAATTTTAAAAAGTGGTTTGCTTTGAAAATGCAAAAGGTGGTTTGCTTTGAAAATGCAAAAGGTTTGCTTTGAAAATGCAAAAGATTTGCTTTGAAAATGAAAATGGTGGTTTGGTTTGAAAATGCAAATGGTGGTTTGCTTTGAAAATGCAAGTGGTGGTTTGCTTTGAAAATGCAAAAGTTGGTTTGCTTTGAAAATGTAAAAAGAGATTTGCTTTGAAAATACAAATTGTGGATTGCTTTGAAAATGCAAATGGTGGTTTACTTTGAAAATGCAAATGGTGGTTTGCTTTATAAAATGCAAAAGGTTTGCTTTGAAAATGCTAAAGGGTTGCTTTGAAAATGCAAATGGTGGTTTGGTTAAAAAATGCAAATGGTGGTTTGCTTTGAAAATGCAGAAGGTGGTTTGCTTTGACAATGTAATTTGTGGTTTGCTTTGAAAATGCTAAAGTTGGCTTGCTTTGAAAATGCAAAGGTGGTTTGCTTTGAAAATGCAAAAGGTGATTTGCTTTGAAAATTCGAAAAATGTTTTGCTTTGAAAATGCAAAAGGTGGTTGCCATTGAAAATGCAATAGGTTTGTTTCGAAAATGGAAATGGTGGTTTGCTTCGAAAATGCAAATAGCGGTTTGCTTCGAAAATGCAAAAGGTGGTTTGCTTTGGAAATGTAAAAGGTGGTTTGCTTTGAAAATGTAAAGGGTTGCTATGTAAATGCAAAAGGTATGCTTTGAAAATGCAAATGGTGGTTTCCTTTGAAAATGCTAAATGTGGTTTGCTTTGAAAATGTAAAAAGTCGTTTCCTTTGAAAATTCAAAAGGTGGTTTCCTTTGAAAATGCTAAATGTGGTTTGCTTTGAAAATGCAAAAGGTGGTTTGCTTTGAAAATGCAAAACATTTGCTTTTAAAATGCAAAATGATTGCTTTGAAAATGCAAATGTTGGTTGGTTTGAAAACGCAAATGGTGGTTTGCATTGAAAATGCAAAAGGTGCTTTGCTTTGATAATGCAAAATATGGTTTGCTTTGAAAATGCAATTGATGGTTTGCTTTGAAAAATCAAAAGGTGGTTTGCTTTGAAAATGCGAGAAATGTTTTGCTTTAAAATGCAAAAGGTGGTTTGCTATAAAAATGCAAAAGGTGGTTTGCTTTGAAAATGCAAAAGGTGGTTTGCTTTGAAAATTGAAAAAAAGTGATTTGCTTTGAAAATGCAAAAGGTGGTTTGCTTTGAAAATGTAAAAAGTGGTTTGCTTTGAAAATGCAAATTGTGGTTTGCTTGAAAATGCAAATGGTGCTTTGGTTTGAAAATGCAAATGGTGGTTTGCTTTGAAAATGCAAATGGTGGTTTGCTTTGAAAATGCAAAAGTTTGC
Source organism: Malacoraja senta (assembly GCA_038087875.1). Classification (NCBI taxonomy): domain Eukaryota; kingdom Metazoa; phylum Chordata; class Chondrichthyes; order Rajiformes; family Rajidae; genus Malacoraja; species Malacoraja senta. Next base: position 1,478,227 of record JAXLNO010000385.1, on the reverse strand, counting down.
TTTGAAAATGCAAAAGTTGGTTTCCTTTGAAAATGTAAAAAGTTGTTTGCTTTGAAAATACAAATTGTGGTTTGCTTTGAAAATGAAAATGGTGGTTTGGTTTGAAAATGCAAATGGTGGTTTGCTTTGAAAATGCAAATGGTGGTTTGCTTTGAAAATGCAAAAGTTTGCTTTGAAAATGCAAAAGTTGGTTTGCTTTGAAAATGTAAAAATGGTTTGCTTTGAAAATACAAATTGTGGTTTGCTTTGAAAACGCAAATGGTGGTTTACTTTGAAAATGCAAATGGTGGTTTGCTTTATAAAATGCAAAAGGTTTGCTTTGAAAATGCAAAAGAGTTGCTTTGAAAATGCAAATGGTGGTTTGGTTTAAAAATGCAAATGGTGGTTTGCTTTGAAAATGCAAAAGGTGGTTTGCTTTGACAATGTAATTTGTCGTTTGCTTTGAAAATGCTAAAGTTGGCTTGCTTTGAAAATGCAAAGGTGGTTTGCTTTGAAAATGCAAAAGGTGATTTGCTTTGAAAATGCGAAAAATGTTTTGCTTTGAAAATGCAAAAGGTGATTGCCATTGAAAATGCAATAGGTTTGCTTCGAAAATGGCAATGGCGGTTTGCTTCGAAAATGCAAATAGCGGTTTGCTTCCAAAATGCAAAAGTTGGTTTGCTTTGGAAATGTAAAAGGTGGTTTGCTTTGAAAATGTAAAGGGTTGCTAAGTAAATGCAAAAGGTATGCTTTGAAAATGCAAATGGTGGTTTCCTTTGAAAATGCTAAATGTGGTTAGCTTTGAAAATGTAAAAAGTCGTTTCCTTTGAAAATGCAAAAGGTGCTTTCCTTTGAAAATGCTAAATGTGGTTTGCTTTGAAAATGCAAAAGGTGGTTTGCTTTGAAAATGCAAAACATTTGCTTTTAAAATGCAAAAGGATTGCTTTGAAAATGCAAATGTTGGTTGGTTTGAAAATGCAAATGGTGGTTTGCATTGAAAATGCAAAAGGTTCTTTGCTTTGATAATGCAAAATGCAAATGGTTGGTTTGAAAATTCAAAAGGTGGTTTCCATTGAAAATTTAATAGGTTTGCTTCGAAAATGGAAATGGCGGTTTGCTTCGAAAATACAAATAGCGGTTTGCTTCGAACATGCAAAAGGTGGTTTGCTTTGAAAATGCGAGAAATGTTTCGCTTTAAAATGCAAAAGGTGGTTTGCTTTAAAAATGTAAACGTTGGTTTGCTTTGAAAATGCAATCTGTAGTTTGCTTTGAAAATGCAAACGGTGGGTTGCTTTGAAAATGCAAAAGGTTTGCATTGAAAATGCAAAACGTTCACTTTGAAAATGCAAAAGGTTTGCTTTGAAAATGCAAATGGTGGTTTGCTTTGAAAATGCAAATGGTTGATTGCTTTGAAAATGCCAAGGGTTGATTTGAAAATGCAAAACGTATGCTTTGAAAATGCAAATGGTGGTTTGCTTTGATAATGCAAATGGTGGTTTGCTTTGAAAATGCAAATAGTTTGCTTTGAAAATGCAAAACATTTGCTTTTAAAATACTAAAGGATTGCTTTGAAAATGCAAATGTTGGTTGGTTTGAAAATACAAATGGTGGTTTACATTGAAACTGCAAAAGGTGCTTTGCTTTGAAAATGCAAAATGTGGTTTGCTTTGAAAATGCAATTGGCGGTCTGCTTTGAAAATGCAAAAGGTGGTTCGCTTTGAAAATGCAAGAAATGTTTCACTTTAAAATGCAAAAGGTGGTTTGCTATGAAAATGCAAAAGGTGCTTTGCTTTGCAAATGTAAAAGGTGGTTTGCTTTGAAAATGTAAAGGGTTGATATGTAAATGCAAAAGGTATGCAAATGGTGGTTTCCTTTGTCAATGCAAAAGGTGGTTTGCTTTGAAAATGTAAAAAGTCGTTTCCTTTGAACATGCAAAAGGTGGTTTCCTTTGAAAATGCTAAATGTGGTTTGCTTTGAAAATGCAAAAGGTGGTTTGCTTTGAAAATGCAAAACATTTGCTTTTAAAATGCAAAAGGATTGCTTTGAAAATGCAAATGTTGGTTGGTTTGAAAATGCAAAAGATGGTTTGCTTTGAAAATGCAAAAGGTGGTTTGCTTTGAAAATGCAAAAGGTTTGCTTTGAAAATGCAAAAGATTTGCTTTGAAAATGCAAAAGGATTGCTTTGAAAATGAAAATGGTGGTTTGGTTTGAAAATGCAAATGGTGGTTTGCTTTGAAAATGCAAATGGTGGTTTGCTTTGAAAATGCAAAAGTTTGCTTTGAAAATGCAAAAGTTGGTTTGCTTTGAAAATGTAAAAAGTGGTTTGCTTTGAAAATACAAATTGTGGTTTGCTTTGAATAGGCAAATGGTGGTTTACTTTGAAAATGCAAATGGTGGTTTGCTTTATAAAATGCAAAAGGTTTGCTTTGAAAATGCAAAAGGGTTGCTTTGAAAATGCAAATGGTGGTTTGGTTTAAAAATGCAAATGGTGGTTTGCTTTGAAAATGCAAAAGGTGGTTTGCTTTGACAATGTAATTTGTTGTTTGCTTTGAAAATGCTAAAGTTGGCTTGCTTTGAAAATGCAAAGGTGGTTTGCTTTGAAAATGCGAAAAATATTTTGCTTTCAAAATGCAAAAGGTGGTTGCCATTGAAACGGTGGTTTGCTTCGAAAATGGAAATGGCGGTTTGCTTCGAAAATGCAAATAGCGGTTTGCTTCGAAAATGCAAAAGGTGGTTTGCTTTGGAAATGTAAAAGGTGGTTTGCTTTGAAAATGTAAAGGGTTGCTGTGTAAATGCAAAAGGTATGCTTTGAAAATGAAAATGGTGATTTCCTTTGAAAATGCTAAATGTGGTTTGCTTTGAAAATGTAAAAAGTCGTTTCCTTTGAAAATGCAAAAGGTGGTTTCCTTTGAAAATGCTAAATGTGGTTTGCTTTGAAAATGCAAAAAGTGGTTTGCTTTGAAAATGCAAAACATTTGCTTTTAAAATGCAAAAGGATTGCTTTGAAAATGCAAATGTTGGTTGGTTTGAAAATGCAAATGGTGGTTTGCATTGAAAATGCAAAAGTGCTTTGCTTTGATAATGCAAAATATGGTTTGCTTTGAAAATGCAATTGATGGTTTGCTTTGAAAAAACAAAAGGTGGTTTGTTTTGAAAAAACAAAAGGTGGTTTGCTTTGAAAATGCGAGAAATGTTTTGCTTTAAAATGCAAAAGTTGGTTTGCTATAAAAATACAAAAGGTGGTTTGTTTTGAAAATGCAAAAGGTGGTTTTGCTTTGAAAATGGAAAAGGTGGTTTGCTTTGAAAATTTAAAAAAGTGATTTGCTTTGAAAATGCAAAAGGTGGTTTGCTTTGAAAATGGAAAAGGTGGTTTGCTTTGAAAATTTAAAAAAGTGATTTGCTTTGAAAATGCAAAAGGTGGTTTGCTTTGAAAATGTAAAAAGTGGTTTGCTTTGAAAATGCAAATTGTGGTTTGCTTGAAAATGCAAATGGTGGTTTGCTTTGAAAATGCAAAAGGTTTGCTTTGAAAATGCAAAAGATTTGCTTTGAAAATGCAAAAAGATTGCTTTGAAAATGAAAATGGTGGTTTGGTTTGAAAATGCAAATGGTGGCTTGCTTTGAAAATGCAAATGGTGGTTTGCTTTGAAAATGCAAAAGTTTGCTTTGAAAATGCAAAAATTGGTTTGCTTTGAAAATGCAAAAGTGTTTGCTTTGAAAATGCAAAAATATGGTTTGCTTTGAAAATGCAATTGATGGTTTGCTTTGAAAAACCAAAAGGTGGTTTGCTTTGAAAATGCGAGAAATGTTTTGCTTTAAAATGCAAAAGGTGGTTTGCTATAAAAATGCAAAAGGTGGTTTGCTTTGAAAATGCAGAAGGTGGTTTGCTTTGAAAATTTTAAAAAGTGGTTTGCTTTGAAAATGCAAAAGGTGGTTTGCTTTGAAAATGCAAAAGGTTTGCTTTGAAAATGCAAAAGATTTGCTTTGAAAATGAAAATGGTGGTTTGGTTTGAAAATGCAAATGGTGGTTTGCTTTGAAAATGCAAGTGGTGGTTTGCTTTGAAAATGCAAAAGTTGGTTTGCTTTGAAAATGTAAAAAGAGGTTTGCTTTGAAAATACAAATTGTGGATTGCTTTGAAAATGCAAATGGTGGTTTACTTTGAAAATGCAAATGGTGGTTTGCTTTATAAAATGCAAAAGGTTTGCTTTGAAAATGCTAAAGGGTTGCTTTGAAAATGCAAATGGTGGTTTGGTTAAAAAATGCAAATGGTGGTTTGCTTTGAAAATGCAGAAGGTGGTTTGCTTTGACAATGTAATTTGTGGTTTGCTTTGAAAATGCTAAAGTTGGCTTGCTTTGAAAATGCAAAGGTGGTTTGCTTTGAAAATGCAAAAGGTGATTTGCTTTGAAAATTCGAAAAATGTTTTGCTTTGAAAATGCAAAAGGTGGTTGCCATTGAAAATGCAATAGGTTTGTTTCGAAAATGGAAATGGTGGTTTGCTTCGAAAATGCAAATAGCGGTTTGCTTCGAAAATGCAAAAGGTGGTTTGCTTTGGAAATGTAAAAGGTGGTTTGCTTTGAAAATGTAAAGGGTTGCTATGTAAATGCAAAAGGTATGCTTTGAAAATGCAAATGGTGGTTTCCTTTGAAAATGCTAAATGTGGTTTGCTTTGAAAATGTAAAAAGTCGTTTCCTTTGAAAATTCAAAAGGTGGTTTCCTTTGAAAATGCTAAATGTGGTTTGCTTTGAAAATGCAAAAGGTGGTTTGCTTTGAAAATGCAAAACATTTGCTTTTAAAATGCAAAATGATTGCTTTGAAAATGCAAATGTTGGTTGGTTTGAAAACGCAAATGGTGGTTTGCATTGAAAATGCAAAAGGTGCTTTGCTTTGATAATGCAAAATATGGTTTGCTTTGAAAATGCAATTGATGGTTTGCTTTGAAAAACCAAAAGGTGGTTTGCTTTGAAAATGCGAGAAATGTTTTGCTTTAAAATGCAAAAGGTGGTTTGCTATAAAAATGCAAAAGGTGGTTTGCTTTGAAAATGCAAAAGGTGGTTTGCTTTGAAAATTGAAAAAAAGTGATTTGCTTTGAAAATGCAAAAGGTGGTTTGCTTTGAAAATGTAAAAAGTGGTTTGCTTTGAAAATGCAAATTGTGGTTTGCTTGAAAATGCAAATGGTGCTTTGGTTTGAAAATGCAAATGGTGGTTTGCTTTGAAAATGCAAATGGTGGTTTGCTTTGAAAATGCAAAAGTTTGCTTTGAAAATGCAAAAGTTGGTTTCCTTTGAAAATGTAAAAAGTGGTTTGCTTTGAAAATACAAATTGTGGTTTGCTTTGAAAATGAAAATGGTGGTTTGGTTTGAAAATGCAAATGGTGGTTTGCTTTGAAAATGCAAATGGTGGTTTGCTTTGAAAATGCAAAAGTTTGCTTTGAAAATGCAAAAGTTGGTTTGCTTTGAAAATGTAAAAATGGTTTGCTTTGAAAATACAAATTGTGGTTTGCTTTGAAAACGCAAATGGTGGTTTACTTTGAAAATGCAAATGGTGGTTTGCTTTATAAAATGCAAAAGGTTTGCTTTGAAAATGCAAAAGAGTTGCTTTGAAAATGCAAATGGTGGTTTGGTTTAAAAATGCAAATGGTGGTTTGCTTTGAAAATGCAAAAGGTGGTTTGCTTTGACAATGTAATTTGTCGTTTGCTTTGAAAATGCTAAAGTTGGCTTGCTTTGAAAATGCAAAGGTGGTTTGCTTTGAAAATGCAAAAGGTGATTTGCTTTGAAAATGCGAAAAATGTTTTGCTTTGAAAATGCAAAAGGTGATTGCCATTGAAAATGCAATAGGTTTGCTTCGAAAATGGCAATGGCGGTTTGCTTCGAAAATGCAAATAGCGGTTTGCTTCCAAAATGCAAAAGTTGGTTTGCTTTGGAAATGTAAAAGGTGGTTTGCTTTGAAAATGTAAAGGGTTGCTAAGTAAATGCAAAAGGTATGCTTTGAAAATGCAAATGGTGGTTTCCTTTGAAAATGCTAAATGTGGTTAGCTTTGAAAATGTAAAAAGTCGTTTCCTTTGAAAATGCAAAAGGTGCTTTCCTTTGAAAATGCTAAATGTGGTTTGCTTTGAAAATGCAAAAGGTGGTTTGCTTTGAAAATGCAAAACATTTACTTTTAAAATGCAAAAGGATTGCTTTGAAAATGCAAATGTTGGTTGGTTTGAAAATGCAAATGGTGGTTTGCATTGAAAATGCAAAAGGTTCTTTGCTTTGATAATGCAAAATATGGTTTGCTTTGAAAATGCAATTGATGGTTTGCTTTGAAAAACCAAAAGGTGGTTTGCTTTGAAAATGCGAGAAATGTTTTGCTTTAAAATGCAAAAGGTGGTTTGCTATAAAAATGCAAAAGGTGGTTTGCTTTGAAAATGCAAAAGGTGGTTTGCTTTGAAAATGTAAAAAAGTGATTTACTTTGAAAATGCAAAAGGTGGTTTGCTTTGAAAATGTAAAAAGTGGTTTGCTTTGAAAATGCAAATTGTGGTTTGCTTGAAAATGCAAATGGTGGTTTGCTTCGAAAATGCAAAAGGTTAGCTTTGAAAATGCAAAAGGTTTGCTTTGAAAATGCAAAAGGATTGCTTTGGAAATGAAAGTGGTGGTTTGGTTTGAAAATGCAAATGGTGGTTTGCTTTGAAAATGCAAAAGTTTGCTTTGAAAATGCAAAAGTTGGTTTGCTTTGAAAATGTAAAAAGTGGTTTGTTTTGAAAATACAAATTGTGGTTTGCTTTGAAAATGCAAATGGTGGTTTACTTTGAAAATGCAAAAGGTTTGCTTTGAAAATGCAAATGTTGGTTTGGTTTGAAAATGCAAATGGTGGTTTGCTTTGAAAATGCAAAAGGTGGTTTGCCTTGACAATGCAATTTGTGGTTTGCTTTGAAAATGCAAAAGGTGGTTTGCCTTTAAAATGCAAAAGGTGGTTTCCATTTAAAATGCAAACGGTTTGCTTCGAAAATGGAAATGGCGGTTTGCTTCGAAAATGCAAATATCTGTTTGCTTCGAAAATGCAAAAGGTGGTTTGTTTAGCAAATGCAAAATATGTTTGCTTTGAAAATGCAAAAGATTTGATTTGAAAATGTAAATGGATGTTTGCTTTGAAAATGTAAATTTGTGTTTGCTGTGAAAATGAAAAAGGTGGTTTGCTTTGAAAATGCAAAAGGTGGTTTGCTTTGAAAATGTAAAAAGTGGTTTCCTTTGAAAATGCAAATTGTGGTTTGCTTTATAAAATGCAAAAGGTTTGCTTTGAAAATGCAAAAGGGTTGCTTTGAAAATGCAAATGGTGGTTTGGTTTAAAAATGCAAATGGTGGTTTGCTTTGAAAATGCAAAAGGTGGTTTGCTTTGACAATGTAATTTGTTGTTTGCTTTGAAAATGCTAAAGTTGGCTTGCTTTGAAAATGCAAAGGTGGTTTGCTTTGAAAATGCGAAAAATATTTTGCTTTGAAAATGCAAAAGGTGGTTGCCATTGAAACGGTGGTTTGCTTCGAAAATGGAAATGGCGGTTTGCTTCGAAAATGCAAATAGCGGTTTGCTTCGAAAATGCAAAAGGTGGTTTGCTTTGGAAATGTAAAAGGTGGTTTGCTTTGAAAATGTAAAGGGTTGCTGTGTAAATGCAAAAGGTATGCTTTGAAAATGAAAATGGTGATTTCCTTTGAAAATGCTAAATGTGGTTTGCTTTGAAAATGTAAAAAGTCGTTTCCTTTGAAAATGCAAAAGGTGGTTTCCTTTGAAAATGCTAAATGTGGTTTGCTTTGAAAATGCAAAAAGTGGTTTGCTTTGAAAATGCAAAACATTTGCTTTTAAAATGCAAAAGGATTGCTTTGAAAATGCAAATGTTGGTTGGTTTGAAAATGCAAATGGTGGTTTGCATTGAAAATGCAAAAGTGCTTTGCTTTGATAATGCAAAATATGGTTTGCTTTGAAAATGCAATTGATGGTTTGCTTTGAAAAAACAAAAGGTGGTTTGTTTTGAAAAAACAAAAGGTGGTTTGCTTTGAAAATGCGAGAAATGTTTTGCTTTAAAATGCAAAAGTTGGTTTGCTATAAAAATACAAAAGGTGGTTTGTTTTGAAAATGCAAAAGGTGGTTTTGCTTTGAAAATGGAAAAGGTGGTTTGCTTTGAAAATTTAAAAAAGTGATTTGCTTTGAAAATGCAAAAGGTGGTTTGCTTTGAAAATGGAAAAGGTGGTTTGCTTTGAAAATTTAAAAAAGTGATTTGCTTTGAAAATGCAAAAGGTGGTTTGCTTTGAAAATGTAAAAAGTGGTTTGCTTTGAAAATGCAAATTGTGGTTTGCTTGAAAATGCAAATGGTGGTTTGCTTTGAAAATGCAAAAGGTTTGCTTTGAAAATGCAAAAGATTTGCTTTGAAAATGCAAAAAGATTGCTTTGAAAATGAAAATGGTGGTTTGGTTTGAAAATGCAAATGGTGGCTTGCTTTGAAAATGCAAATGGTGGTTTGCTTTGAAAATGCAAAAGTTTGCTTTGAAAATGCAAAAATTGGTTTGCTTTGAAAATGCAAAAGTGTTTGCTTTGAAAATGCAAAAATATGGTTTGCTTTGAAAATGCAATTGATGGTTTGCTTTGAAAAACCAAAAGGTGGTTTGCTTTGAAAATGCGAGAAATGTTTTGCTTTAAAATGCAAAAGGTGGTTTGCTATAAAAATGCAAAAGGTGGTTTGCTTTGAAAATGCAGAAGGTGGTTTGCTTTGAAAATTTTAAAAAGTGGTTTGCTTTGAAAATGCAAAAGGTGGTTTGCTTTGAAAATGCAAAAGGTTTGCTTTGAAAATGCAAAAGATTTGCTTTGAAAATGAAAATGGTGGTTTGGTTTGAAAATGCAAATGGTGGTTTGCTTTGAAAATGCAAGTGGTGGTTTGCTTTGAAAATGCAAAAGTTGGTTTGCTTTGAAAATGTAAAAAGAGGTTTGCTTTGAAAATACAAATTGTGGATTGCTTTGAAAATGCAAATGGTGGTTTACTTTGAAAATGCAAATGGTGGTTTGCTTTATAAAATGCAAAAGGTTTGCTTTGAAAATGCTAAAGGGTTGCTTTGAAAATGCAAATGGTGGTTTGGTTAAAAAATGCAAATGGTGGTTTGCTTTGAAAATGCAGAAGGTGGTTTGCTTTGACAATGTAATTTGTGGTTTGCTTTGAAAATGCTAAAGTTGGCTTGCTTTGAAAATGCAAAGGTGGTTTGCTTTGAAAATGCAAAAGGTGATTTGCTTTGAAAATTCGAAAAATGTTTTGCTTTGAAAATGCAAAAGGTGGTTGCCATTGAAAATGCAATAGGTTTGTTTCGAAAATGGAAATGGTGGTTTGCTTCGAAAATGCAAATAGCGGTTTGCTTCGAAAATGCAAAAGGTGGTTTGCTTTGGAAATGTAAAAGGTGGTTTGCTTTGAAAATGTAAAGGGTTGCTATGTAAATGCAAAAGGTATGCTTTGAAAATGCAAATGGTGGTTTCCTTTGAAAATGCTAAATGTGGTTTGCTTTGAAAATGTAAAAAGTCGTTTCCTTTGAAAATTCAAAAGGTGGTTTCCTTTGAAAATGCTAAATGTGGTTTGCTTTGAAAATGCAAAAGGTGGTTTGCTTTGAAAATGCAAAACATTTGCTTTTAAAATGCAAAATGATTGCTTTGAAAATGCAAATGTTGGTTGGTTTGAAAACGCAAATGGTGGTTTGCATTGAAAATGCAAAAGGTGCTTTGCTTTGATAATGCAAAATATGGTTTGCTTTGAAAATGCAATTGATGGTTTGCTTTGAAAAACCAAAAGGTGGTTTGCTTTGAAAATGCGAGAAATGTTTTGCTTTAAAATGCAAAAGGTGGTTTGCTATAAAAATGCAAAAGGTGGTTTGCTTTGAAAATGCAAAAGGTGGTTTGCTTTGAAAATTGAAAAAAAGTGATTTGCTTTGAAAATGCAAAAGGTGGTTTGCTTTGAAAGTGTAAAAAGTGGTTTGCTTTGAAAATGCAAATTGTGGTTTGCTTGAAAATGCAAATGGTGCTTTGGTTTGAAAATGCAAATGGTGGTTTGCTTTGAAAATGCAAGTGGTGGTTTGCTTTGAAAATGCAAAAGTTGGTTTGCTTTGAAAATGTAAAAAGAGGTTTGCTTTGAAAATACAAATTGTGGATTGCTTTGAAAATGCAAATGGTGGTTTACTTTGAAAATGCAAATGGTGGTTTGCTTTATAAAATGCAAAAGGTTTGCTTTGAAAATGCTAAAGGGTTGCTTTGAAAATGCAAATGGTGGTTTGGTTAAAAAATGCAAATGGTGGTTTGCTTTGAAAATGCAGAAGGTGGTTTGCTTTGACAATGTAATTTGTGGTTTGCTTTGAAAATGCTAAAGTTGGCTTGCTTTGAAAATGCAAAGGTGGTTTGCTTTGAAAATGCTAAAGGTGATTTGCTTTGAAAATTCGAAAAATGTTTTGCTTTGAAAATGCAAAAGGTGGTTGCCATTGAAAATGCAATAGGTTTGTTTCGAAAATGGAAATGGTGGTTTGCTTCGAAAATGCAAATAGCGGTTTGCTTCGAAAATGCAAAAGGTGGTTTGCTTTGGAAATGTAAAAGGTGGTTTGCTTTGAAAATGTAAAGGGTTGCTATGTAAATGCAAAAGGTATGCTTTGAAAATGCAAATGGTGGTTTCCTTTGAAAATGCTAAATGTGGTTTGCTTTGAAAATGTAAAAAGTCGTTTCCTTTGAAAATTCAAAAGGTGGTTTCCTTTGAAAATGCTAAATGTGGTTTGCTTTGAAAATGCAAAAGGTGGTTTGCTTTGAAAATGCAAAACATTTGCTTTTAAAATGCAAAATGATGGCTTTGAAAATGCAAATGTTGGTTGGTTTGAAAACGCAAATGGTGGTTTGCATTGAAAATGCAAAAGGTGCTTTGCTTTGATAATGCAAAATATGGTTTGCTTTGAAAATGCAATTGATGGTTTGCTTTGAAAAACCAAAAGGTGGTTTGCTTTGAAAATGCGAGAAATGTTTTGCTTTAAAATGCAAAAGGTGGTTTGCTATAAAAATGCAAAAGGTGGTTTGCTTTGAAAATGCAAAAGGTGGTTTGCTTTGAAAATTGAAAAAAAGTGATTTGCTTTGAAAATGCAAAAGGTGGTTTGCTTTGAAAATGTAAAAAGTGGTTTGCTTTGAAAATGCAAATTGTGGTTTGCTTGAAAATGCAAATGGTGCTTTGGTTTGAAAATGCAAATGGTGGTTTGCTTTGAAAATGCAAATGGTGGTTTGCTTTGAAAATGCAAAAGTTTGCTTTGAAAATGCAAAAGTTGGTTTCCTTTGAAAATGTAAAAAGTGGTTTGCTTTGAAAATACAAATTGTGGTTTGCTTTGAAAATGAAAATGGTGGTTTGGTTTGAAAATGCAAATGGTGGTTTGCTTTGAAAATGCAAATGGTGGTTTGCTTTGAAAATGCAAAAGTTTGCTTTGAAAATGCAAAAGTTGGTTTGCTTTGAAAATGTAAAAATGGTTTGCTTTGAAAATACAAATTGTGGTTTGCTTTGAAAACGCAAATGGTGGTTTACTTTGAAAATGCAAATGGTGGTTTGCTTTATAAAATGCAAAAGGTTTGCTTTGAAAATGCAAAAGAGTTGCTTTGAAAATGCAAATGGTGGTTTGGTTTAAAAATGCAAATGGTGGTTTGCTTTGAAAATGCAAAAGGTGGTTTGCTTTGACAATGTAATTTGTCGTTTGCTTTGAAAATGCTAAAGTTGGCTTGCTTTGAAAATGCAAAGGTGGTTTGCTTTGAAAATGCAAAAGGTGATTTGCTTTGAAAATGCGAAAAATGTTTTGCTTTGAAAATGCAAAAGGTGATTGCCATTGAAAATGCAATAGGTTTGCTTCGAAAATGGCAATGGCGGTTTGCTTCGAAAATGCAAATAGCGGTTTGCTTCCAAAATGCAAAAGTTGGTTTGCTTTGGAAATGTAAAAGGTGGTTTGCTTTGAAAATGTAAAGGGTTGCAAAGTAAATGCAAAAGGTATGCTTTGAAAATGCAAATGGTGGTTTCCTTTGAAAATGCTAAATGTGGTTAGCTTTGAAAATGTAAAAAGTCGTTTCCTTTGAAAATGCAAAAGGTGCTTTCCTTTGAAAATGCTAAATGTGGTTTGCTTTGAAAATGCAAAAGGTGGTTTGCTTTGAAAATGCAAAACATTTGCTTTTAAAATGCAAAAGGATTGCTTTGAAAATGCAAATGTTGGTTGGTTTGAAAATGCAAATGGTGGTTTGCATTGAAAATGCAAAAGGTTCTTTGCTTTGATAATGCAAAATATGGTTTGCTTTGAAAATGCAATTGATGGTTTGCTTTGAAAAACCAAAAGGTGGTTTGCTTTGAAAATGCGAGAAATGTTTTGCTTTAAAATGCAAAAGGTGGTTTGCTATAAAAATGCAAAAGGTGGTTTGCTTTGAAAATGCAAAAGGTGGTTTGCTTTGAAAATGTAAAAAAGTGATTTACTTTGAAAATGCAAAAGGTGGTTTGCTTTGAAAATGTAAAAAGTGGTTTGCTTTGAAAATGCAAATTGTGGTTTGCTTGAAAATGCAAATGGTGGTTTGCTTCGAAAATGCAAAAGGTTAGCTTTGAAAATGCAAAAGGTTTGCTTTGAAAATGCAAAAGGATTGCTTTGGAAATGAAAGTGGTGGTTTGGTTTGAAAATGCAAATGGTGGTTTGCTTTGAAAATGCAAAAGTTTGCTTTGAAAATGCAAAAGTTGGTTTGCTTTGAAAATGTAAAAAGTGGTTTGTTTTGAAAATACAAATTGTGGTTTGCTTTGAAAATGCAAATGGTGGTTTACTTTGAAAATGCAAAAGGTTTGCTTTGAAAATGCAAACGATTTGCTTTGAAAATGCAAAAGGATTGCTTTGAAAATGAAAATGTTGGTTTGGTTTGAAAATGCAAATGGTGGTTTGCTTTGAAAATGCAAAAGGTGGTTTGCCTTGACAATGCAATTTGTGGTTTGCTTTGAAAATGCAAAAGGTGGTTTGCCTTTAAAATGCAAAAGGTGGTTTCCATTTAAAATGCAAACGGTTTGCTTCGAAAATGGAAATGGCGGTTTGCTTCGAAAATGCAAATATCTGTTTGCTTCGAAAATGCAAAAGGTGGTTTGTTTAGCAAATGCAAAATATGTTTGCTTTGAAAATGCAAAAGATTTGATTTGAAAATGTAAATGGATGTTTGCTTTGAAAATGTAAATTTGTGTTTGCTGTGAAAATGAAAAAGGTGGTTTGCTTTGAAAATGCAAAAGGTGGTTTGCTTTGAAAATGTAAAAAGTGGTTTCCTTTGAAAATGCAAATTGTGGTTTGCTTTGAAAATGCAAATGGTGGTTTGCTTTGAAAATGCAAATTGTCGTTTGCTTTGAAAATGCAAAAGATTTGCTTTGAAAATGCAAAAGGATTGCTTTGAAAATGCAAATGGTGGTTTGGTTTGAAAATGCAAATGGTGGTTTGCTTTGAAAATCAAAAGCTGGATAGCTTTGACAATGCAATTTGTGGTTTGTTTTGAAAATGCAAAAGGTGGTTTGCTTTGAAAATGCAAAAGGTGGTTTGATTTGAAAATGCAAAAGGTTGTTTGCTTTGAAAATACAAAAGGTGGTTTGCTTTGAAAATACGAAAAATGGTTTGCCTTTAAAATTCAAAAGGTGGTTTCCATTGAAAATTTAAAAATGGAAATGGCGGTTTGCTTCGAAAATACAAATAGCGGTTTGCTTCGAACATGCAAAAGGTGGTTTGCTTTGAAAATGCGAGAAATGTTTCGCTTTAAAATGCAAAAGGTGGTTTGCTTTAAAAATGTAAACGTTGGTTTGCTTTGAAAATGCAATCTGTAGTTTGCTTTGAAAATGCAAACGGTGGGTTGCTTTGAAAATGCAAAAGGTTTGCATTGAAAATGCAAAACGTTCACTTTGAAAATGCAAAAGGTTTGCTTTGAAAATGCAAATGGTTGTTTGCTTTGAAAATGCAAATGGTTGATTGCTTTGAAAATGCCAAGGGTTGATTTGAAAATGCAAAACGTATGCTTTGAAAATGCAAATGGTGGTTTGCTTTGATAATGCAAATGGTGGTTTGCTTTGAAAATGCAAATAGTTTGCTTTGAAAATGCAAAACATTTGCTTTTAAAATACTAAAGGATTGCTTTGAAAATGCAAATGTTGGTTGGTTTGAAAATACAAATGGTGGTTTACATTGAAACTGCAAAAGGTGCTTTGCTTTGAAAATGCAAAATGTGGTTTGCTTTGAAAATGCAATTGGCGGTCTGCTTTGAAAATGCAAAAGGTGGTTCGCTTTGAAAATGCAAGAAATGTTTCACTTTAAAATGCAAAAGGTGGTTTGCTATGAAAATGCAAAAGGTGCTTTGCTTTGCAAATGTAAAAGGTGGTTTGCTTTGAAAATGTAAAGGGTTGATATGTAAATGCAAAAGGTATGCAAATGGTGGTTTCCTTTGTCAATGCAAAAGGTGGTTTGCTTTGAAAATGTAAAAAGTCGTTTCCTTTGAACATGCAAAAGGTGGTTTCCTTTGAAAATGCTAAATGTGGTTTGCTTTGAAAATGCAAAAGGTGGTTTGCTTTGAAAATGCAAAACATTTGCTTTTAAAATGCAAAAGGATTGCTTTGAAAATGCAAATGTTGGTTGGTTTGAAAATGCAAAAGATGGTTTGCTTTGAAAATGCAAAAGGTGGTTTGCTTTGAAAATGCAAAAGGTTTGCTTTGAAAATGCAAAAGATTTGCTTTGAAAATTCAAAAAGATTGCTTTGAAAATGAAAATGTTGGTTTGGTTTGAAAATGCAAATGGTGGTTTGCTTTGAAAATGCAAAAGGTGGTTTGCTTTGACAATGCAATTTGTGGTTTGCTTTGAAAATGCAAAAGGTGGTTTGCCTTTAAAATGCAAAAGGTGGTGTCCATTTAAAATGCAAATGGTTTGCTTCGAAAATGCAAATGGCGGTTTGCTTCGAAAATGCAAATATCGATTTGCTTCGAAAATGCAAAGGTGGTTTGTTTAGCAAATGCAAAATAGGTTTGCTTTGAAAATGCAAAAGGTTTGATTGGAAAATGTAAATGGTGGTTTGCTTTGAAAATGCAAAAGGTGGTTTGCTTTGAAAATGCAAAAGGTGGTTTGCTTTGAAAACGTAAAAAGTGGTTTCCTTTGAAAATTCAAATGGTGGTTTGCTTTGAAAATGCAAATGGTACTTTGCTTTGAAAATGCAAATGGTGGTTTGCTTTGAAAATGCAAAAGATTTGCTTTCAAAATGCAAAAGGATTGCTTTGAAAATGCAAATGGTGGTTTGGTTTGAAAATGCAAATGGTGGTTTGCTTTGAAAATCAAAAGCTGGTTTGCTTTGACAATGCAATTTGTGGTTTGCTTTGAAAATCCAAAAGGTGGTTTGCTTTGAAAATGCAAAAGGTGGTTTGGTTTGAAAATGCAAAAGGTTGTTTGCTTTGAAAATGCAAAAGGTTTGTTTTGAAAATGCGAGAAATGTTTCGCTTTAAAATGCAAAAGGTGGTTTGCTTTAAAAATGCAAAAGTTGGTTTGCTTTGAAAATGCAAACTGTAGTTAGCTTTGAAAATGCAAACGGTGGGTTGCTTTGAAAATGCAAAAGGTTTGCATTGAAAATGCCAAAGGTGGTATGCTTTGAAAATGCAAAAGGTGGTTTGCTTTGAAAATGCGAAAAATATTTTGCCTTTAAAATTCCAAAGGTGGTTTCCATTGATTATGCAATAGGTTTGGTTCGAAAATGCAAATGGCGATTTGCTTCAAAAATGCAAATTACGGTTTGCTTCGAAAATGCTAAAGGTGGTTTGCTTTGCAAATGCAAAATGTGGTTTGCTTTGAAAATGCGAGAAATGTTTCGCTTTAAAATGCAAAAGATGGTTAGCTTTAAAAATGCAAAAGGTGGTTTGCTTTGAAAATGCAAATGCTGGTTTGTTATGAAAATGCAAAATGTTTTGCTTTAAAATGCAAAAGGTAGTTTGCTTTGAAAATGCAAAAGGTGGTTTGGTTTGAAAATGCAAAAGGTGGTTTGCTTTGAAAATGCAAAAGGTGGTTTGCTTTGAAAATGCGAAAAATGTTTTGCCTTTAAATTTCAAAAGGTGGTTTCCATTGAAAATTCAATAGGTTTGCTTCGAAAATGCAAATTGTGGTTTGCTTTGAAAATGCAAATGGTGGTTTGCTTTGAAAATGCAAATGGTGGTTTGCTTTGAACATGCAAACGGTCTGCTTTGAAAATGCAAAAGATTTGCTTTGAAAATGCAAATGGCCGTTTGGTTTCAAAATGCAATTGGTGGTTTGCTTTGAAAATGCAAAAGGTGGTTTGCTTTGACAATGACATTTGTGGTTTGCTTTGAAAATGCAAAAGGTGGTTTGCTTTGAAAATGCAATTTGTGGTTTGCTTTGAAAATGCAAGAAATGTTTTACTTTAAAATGCAAAAGGTGGGTACTTTAAAAATGCAAAAGGTGGTTTGCTTTGAAAATGCAATTTGTGGTTTGCTTTGAAAATGCAAAAGCTGGTTTGGTTTGAAAATGCAAAAGGTGGTTTGCTTTGAAAATGCAAAAGGTGGTTTGCTTTGAAAATGCGAAAAATGTTTGCCTTTAAAATTCCAAAGGTGGTTTCCATTGATTATGCAATAGGTTTGCTTCTAAAATGCAAATGGCGGTTTGCTTCAAAAATGCAAATAACGGTTTGCTTCGAAAATGCTAAAGGTGGTTTGCTTTGCAAATGCAAAATGTGGTTTGCTTTGAAAATGCGAGAAATGTTTCGCTTTAAAATGCAAAAGGTGGTTTGTTTAAAAATGCAAAAGGTGGTTTGCTTTGAAAATGCAAATGCTGGTTTGCTTTGAAAATGCAAATGTTTTGCTTTGAAATGCAAAAGGTGGTTTGCTTTGAAAATGCAAAAGGTGGTTTGGTTTGAAAATGCAAAAGGTGGTTTGCTTTGAAAATGCAAAAGGTGGTTTGCTTTGAAAATGCGAAAAATGATTTGCCTTTAAAATTCAAAAGGTGGTTTCCATTGAAAATTCAATAGGTTTGCTTCGAAAATGCAAATGGCAGTTTGCTTCGAAAATTTAATAAGTGGTTTGCTTTGAAAATGCAAATTGTGGTTTGCTTTGAAAATGCAAATGGTGGTTTGCTTTGAAAATGCAAATGGTGGTTTGCTTTGAACATGCAAAAGGTCTGCTTTGAAAATGCAAAAGATTTGCTTTGAAAATGCAAATGGCGGTTTGGTTTCAAAATGCAATTTGTGGTTTGCTTTGAAAATGCATAAGGTGGTTTGCTTTGACAATGACATTTGTGGTTTGCTTTGAAAATGCAAAAGGTTGTTTGCTTTGTAAATGCAAAAGGTGGTTTGCTTTGAAAATGCAAATAGTGGTTTGCTTTGAAAATGCAATAGGTTTGCTTCGAAAATGCAAATGGCAGTTTGCTTCGAAAACATGCAAAAGGTCTGCTTTGAAAATGCAAAAGATTAGCTGTGAAAGTGCAAACGGATTGCTTTGAAAATGCAAATGGCGGTTTGGTTTCAAAATGCAATTGGTGGTTTGCTTTGAAAATGCAAAAGGTGGTTTGCTTTGACAATGACATTTGTGGTTTGCTTCGAAAATGCAAATGGCAGTTTGCTTCGAAAACATGCAAAAGGTCTGCTTTGAAAATGCAAAAGATTTGCTGTGAAACTGCAAACGGATTGCTTTGAAAATGCAAATGGCGGTTTGGTTTCAAAATGCAATTGGTGGTTTGCTTTGAAAATGCAAAAGGTGGTTTGCTTTGACAATGACATTTGTGGTTTGCTTTGAAAATGCAAAAGGTTGTTTGCTTTGTAAATGCAAAAGGTGGTTTCCATTGAAAATGCAAAAGGTGGTTTACTTTGAATATGCAAAAGGTTTGCTTTGAAAATGCAAAATGTTTGCTTTGAAAATGCAACGGGTTTGCTTTGAAAATGCAAAAGATTTATGTTGAAAATGCAAATGGTGGTTTGCTTTGAAAATGCAAATGGTTGTTTGCTTTGAAAATGCAAAAGGTGGTTTGCTATGAAATTTCAAATGGTGGTTTGCTTTGAAAATTCAAATGCTATTTTGCTATGAAAGGCAAAGAGTTAGCTTTGAAAATGCAATAAGTTTGCTTTGAAAATGGAAAGGGTTTGCTTGGAAAATGCAAAAGGTGGTTTACTTTGAAAATGCTACAGCTGGTTAGCTTTGAAAATGCAAAATGTGATTTGCTTTGAAAATACAAATGGTGGTTTGCTTTGAAAATGCGAAAAATATTTTGCTTGGAAAATGCAATAGGTTGTTTGCTTTGAAAATGCAAATGGTGGTTTACTTTGAAAATGCAAATGGTGGTTTGCTTTGAAAATGCGAACATTATTTTGGTTTGAAAATGCAATAGGTTGTTTGGTTTGAAAATGCAAATGGTGGTTTGCTTTGAAAATGCAAATGGTGGCTTGTTTTGAAAATGCAAATAGTTTGCTTTTAAAATGCAAAACATTTGCTTTTAAAATGCAAAAGGAATGCTTTGAAAATGCAAAAGGTGGTTTGCTTTGACAATGCAATTTGTGGTTTGCTTTGAAAATGCAAACGGTGGTTTGCCTTTAAAATGCAAAAGGTGGTGTCCATTTAAAATGCAAATGGTTTGCTTCGAAAATGCAAATGGCGGTTTGCTTCGAAAATGCAAATATCGATTTGCTTCGAAAATGCAAAGGTGGTTTGTTTAGCAAATGCAAAATAGGTTTGCTTTGAAAATGCAAAAGGTTTGATTGGAAAATGTAAATGGTGGTTTGCTTTGAAAATGCAAAAGGTGGTTTGCTTTGAAAATGCAAAAGGTGGTTTGCTTTGAAAACGTAAAAAGTGGTTTGCTTTGAAAATGCAAATGGTGGTTTGGTTTGAAATTGCAAATGGTGGTTTGCTTTGAAAATCAAAAGCTGGTTTGCTTTGACAATGCAATTTGTGGTTTGCTTTGAAAATGCAAAAGGTGGTTTGCTTTGAAAATGCAAAAGGTGGTTTGGTTTGAAAATGCAAAAGGTTGTTTGCTTTGAAAATGCAAAAGGTTTGTTTTGAAAATGCGAGAAATGTTTCGCTTTAAAATGCAAAAGGTGGTTTGCTTTAAAAATGCAAAAGTTGGTTTGCTTTGAAAATGCAAACTGTAGTTAGCTTTGAAAATGCAAACGGTGGGTTGCTTTGAAAATGCAAAAGGTTTGCATTGAAAATGCAAAAGGTTTGCTTTGAAAATGCAAATGGTGGTTTGCTTTGTAAATGCAAATGGTGGTTTGCTTTGAAAATGCAAATGGTTGATTGCTTTGAAAATGCAAAGGGTTGCTTTGAAAATGCAAAACGTATGCTTTGAAAATGCAAATGGTGGTTTGTTTTGAAAATGCAAATGGTGGTTTGCTTTGAAAATGCGAAAAATATTTTGCTTTGAAAATGCAAATGGTGGTTTGCTTTGAAAATGCAAATGGTGGTTTGCTTTGAAAATGCAAATAGTTTGATTTGAAAATGCAAATCATTGGCTTTTAAAATACTAAAGGATTGCTTTGAAAATGCAAATGTTGGTTGGTTTGAAAATGCAAATGGTGGTTTGCATTGAAAATGCAAAAGGTGCTTTGCTTTGAAAATGCAAAATGTGGTTTGCTTTGAAAATGCAATTGGCGGTTTGCTTTGAAAATGCAAAAGGTGGTTTGCTTTGAAAATGCAAGAAATATTTTACTTTAAAATGCAAAAGGTTTGCTTTGAAAATGCAAATGGTGGTTTGCTTTGTAAATGCAAATGGTGGTTTGCTTTGAAAATGCAAATGGTTGATTGCTTTGAAAATGCAAAGGGTTGCTTTGAAAATGCAAAACGTATGCTTTGAAAATGCAAATGGTGGTTTGTTTTGAAAATGCAAATGGTGGTTTGCTTTGAAAATGCGAAAAATATTTTGCTTTGAAAATGCAAATGGTGGTTTGCTTTGAAAATGCAAATGGTGGTTTGCTTTGAAAATGCAAATAGTTTGATTTGAAAATGCAAATCATTGGCTTTTAAAATACTAAAGGATTGCTTTGAAAATGCAAATGTTGGTTGGTTTGAAAATGCAAATGGTGGTTTGCATTGAAAATGCAAAAGGTGCTTTGCTTTGAAAATGCAAAATGTGGTTTGCTTTGAAAATGCAATTGGCGGTTTTCTTTGAAAATGCAAAAGGTGGTTTGCTTTGAAAATGCAAGAAATGTTTTACTTTAAAATGCAAAAGGTTGTTTGCTTTCAAAATGCAAAAGGTGGTTTGCTTTGAAAATGCAATTTGTGGTTTGCTTTGAAAATGAAAAAGCTGGTTTGGTTTGAAAATGCAAAAGGTGGTATGCTTTGAAAATGCAAAAGGTGGTTTGCTTTGAAAATGCGAAAAATATTTTGCCTTTAAAATTCCAAAGGTGGTTTCCATTGATTATGCAATAGGTTTGGTTCGAAAATGCAAATGGCGATTTGCTTCAAAAATGCAAATTACGGTTTGCTTCGAAAATGTTAAGGTGGTTTGCTTTGCAAATGCAAAATGTGGTTTGCTTTGAAAATGCGAGAAATGTTTCGCTTTAAAATGCAAAAGATGGTTAGCTTTAAAAATGCAAAAGGTGGTTTGCTTTGAAAATGCAAATGCTGGTTTGCTTTGAAAATGCAAAATGTTTTGCTTTAAAATGCAAAAGGTGGTTTGCTTTGAAAATGCAAAAGGTGGTTTGGTTTGAAAATGCAAAAGGTGGTTTGCTTTGAAAATGCAAAAGGTGGTTTGCTTTCAAAATGCGAAAAATGTTTTGCCTTTAAAATTCAAAAGGTGGTTTCCATTGAAAATTCAATAGGTTTGCTTCGAAAATGCAAATTGTGGTTTGCTTTGAAAATGCAAATAGTGGTTTGCTTTGAAAATGCAAATGGTGGTTTGCTTTGAACATGCAAACGGTCTGCTTTGAAAATGCAAAAGATTTGCTTTGAAAATGCAAATGGCCGTTTGGTTTCAAAATGCAATTGGTGGTTTGCTTTGAAAATGCAAAAGGTGGTTTGCTTTGACAATGACATTTGTGGTTTGCTTTGAAAATGCAAAAGGTGGTTTGCTTTGAAAATGCAATTTGTGGTTTGCTTTGAAAATGCAAGAAATGTTTTACTTTAAAATGCAAAAGGTGGTTTGCTTTAAAAATGCAAAAGGTGGTTTGCTTTGAAAATGCAATTTGTGGTTTGCTTTGAAAATGCAAAAGCTGGTTTGGTTTGAAAATGCAAAAGGTGGTTTGCTTTGAAAATGCAAAAGGTGGTTTGCTTTGAAAATGCGAAAAATGATTTGCCTTTAAAATTCAAAAGGTGGTTTCCATTGAAAATTCAATAGGTTTGCTTCGAAAATGCAAATGTCAGTTTGCTTCGAAAATTTAATGTGGTTTGCTTTGAAAATGCAAATTGTGGTTTGCTTTGAAAATGCAAATAGTGGTTTGCTTTGAAAATGCAATAGGTTTGCTTCGAAAATGAAAATGGCAGTTTGCTTCGAAAATTTAATAAGTGGTTTGCTTTGAAAATTCAAATTGTGGTTTGCTTTGAAAATGCAAATGGTGGTTTGCTTTGAAAAGGCAAATGGTGGTTTGCTTTGAAAATGCAAAAGGTGGTTTGCTTTGACAATGACATTTGTGGTTTGCTTTGAAAATGCAAAAGGTTGTTTGCTTTGTAAATACAAAAGGTGGTTTGCTTTGAAAATGCAAAAAGTGGTTTGCTTTGAAAATGCAATAGGTTTGCTTCGAAAATGCAAATGGCAGTTTGCTTCGAAAATTTAATAAGTGGTTTGCTTTGAAAATGCAAATTGTGGTTTGCTTTGAAAATGCAAATGGTGGTTTGCTTTGAAAATGCAAATGGTGGTTTGCTATGAACATGCAAAAGGTCTGCTTTGAAAATGCAAAAGATTTGCTGTGAAACTGCAAACGGATTGCTTTGAAAATGCAAATGGCGGTTTGGTTTCAAAATGCAATTGGTGGTTTGCTTTGAAAATGCAAAAGGTGGTTTGCTTTGACAATGACATTTGTGGTTTGCTTTGAAAATGCAAAAGGTTGTTTGCTTTGTAAATGCAAAAGGTGGTTTCCATTGAAAATGCAAAAGGTGGTTTACTTTGAATATGCAAAAGGTTTGCTTTGAAAATGCAAAATGTTTGCTTTGAAAATGCAACGGGTTTGCTTTGAAAATGCAAAAGGTTTATGTTGAAAATGCAAATGGTGGTTTGCTTTGAAAATGCAAATGGTTGTTTGCTTTGAAAATGCAAAAGGTGGTTTGCTATGAAATTTCAAATGGTGGTTTGCTTTGAAAATTCAAATGCTATTTTGCTATGAAAGGCAAAGAGTTAGCTTTGAAAATGCAATAAGTTTGCTTTGAAAATGGAAAGGGTTTGCTTGGAAAATGCAAAAGGTGGTTTTCTTTGAAAATGCTACAGCTGGTTAGCTTTGAAAATGCAAAATGTGATTTGCTTTGAAAATACAAATGGTGGTTTGCTTTGAAAATGCGAAAAATATTTTGCTTGGAAAATGCAATAGGTGGTTTGCTTTGAAAATGCGAACATTATTTTGGTTTGAAAATGCAATAGGTTGTTTGGTTTGAAAATGCAAATGGTGGTTTGCTTTGAAAATGCAAATGGTGGCTTGTTTTGAAAATGCAAATGGTGGTTTGCTTTGACAATGCAATTTGTGGTTTGCTTTGAAAATGCAAAAGGTGGTTTGCCTTTAAAATGCAAAAGGTGGTGTCCATTTAAAATGCAAATGGTTTGCTTCGAAAATGCAAATGGCGGTTTGCTTCGAAAATGCAAATATCGATTTGCTTCGAAAATGCAAAGGTGGTTTGTTTAGCAAATGCAAAATAGGTTTGCTTTGAAAATGCAAAAGGTTTGATTGGAAAATGTAAATGGTGGTTTGCTTTGAAAATGCAAAAGGTGGTTTGCTTTGAAAATGCAAAAGGTGGTTTGCTTTGAAAACGTAAAAAGTGGTTTCCTTTGAAAATGCAAATGGTGGTTTGCTTTGAAAATGCAAATGGTGGTTTGCTTTGAAAATGCAAATGGTGGTTTGCTTTGAAAATGCAAAAGGTTTGTTTTGAAAATGCGAGAAATGTTTCGCTTTAAAATGCAAAAGGTGGTTTGCTTTAAAAATGCAAAAGTTGGTTTGCTTTGAAAATGCAAACTGTAGTTAGCTTTGAAAATGCAAACGGTGGGTTGCTTTGAAAATGCAAAAGGTTTGCATTGAAAATGCAAAAGGTTTGCTTTGAAAATGCAAATGGTGGTTTGCTTTGAAAATGCAAATGGTGGTTTGCTTTGAAAATGCAAATGGTTGATTGCTTTGAAAATGCAAAGGGTTGCTTTGAAAATGCAAAACGTATGCTTTGAAAATGCAAATGGTGGTTTGTTTTGAAAATGCAAATGGTGGTTTGCTTTGAAAATGCGAAAAATATTTTGCTTTGAAAATGCAAATGGTGGTTTGCTTTGAAAATGCAAATGGTGGTTTGCTTTGAAAATGCAAATAGTTTGATTTGAAAATGCAAAACATTTGCTTTTAAAATACTAAAGGATTGCTTTGAAAATGCAAATGTTGGTTGGTTTCAAAATGCAAATGGTGGTTTGCATTTAAAATGCAAAAGGTGCTTTGCTTTGAAAATGCAAAATGTGGTTTGCTTTGAAAATGCAATTGGCGGTTTGCTTTGAAAATGCAAAAGGTGGTTTGCTTTGAAAATGCAAGAAATGTTTTACTTTAAAATGCAAAAGGTTGTTTGCTTTCAAAATGCAAAAGGTGGTTTGCTTTGAAAATGCAATTTGTGGTTTGCTTTGAAAATGAAAAAGCTGGTTTGGTTTGAAAATGCAAAAGGTGGTATGCTTTGAAAATGCAAAAGGTGGTTTGCTTTGAAAATGCGAAAAATATTTTGCCTTTAAAATTCCAAAGGTGGTTTCCATTGATTATGCAATAGGTTTGGTTCGAAAATGCAAATGGCGATTTGCTTCAAAAATGGAAATTACGGTTTGCTTCGAAAATGCTAAAGGTGGTTTGCTTTGCAAATGCAAAATGTGGTTTGCTTTGAAAATGCGAGAAATGTTTCGCTTTAAAATGCAAAAGATGGTTAGCTTTAAAAATGCAAAAGGAGGTTTGCTTTGAAAATGCAAATGCTGGTTTGCTTTGAAAATGCAAAATGTTTTGCTTTAAAATGCAAAAGGTGGTTTGCTTTGAAAATGCAAAAGGTGGTTTTGTTTGAAAATGCAAAAGGTGGTTTGCTTTGAAAATGCAAAAGGTGGTTTGCTTTGAAAATGCGAAAAATGTTTTGCCTTTAAAATTCAAAAGGTGGTTTCCATTGAAAATTTAATAGGTTTGCTTCGAAAATGCAAATTGTGGTTTGCTTTGAAAATGCAAATGGTGGTTTGCTTTGAAAATGCAAATGGTGGTTTGCTTTGAACATGCAAACGGTCTGCTTTGAAAATGCAAAAGATTTGCTTTGAAAATGCAAATGGCCGTTTGGTTTCAAAATGCAATTGGTGGTTTGCTTTGAAAATGCAAACGGTGGTTTGCTTTGACAATGACACTTGTGGTTTGCTTTGAAAATGCAAAAGGTGGTTTCCTTTGAAAATGCAATTTGTGGTTTGCTTTGAAAATGCAAGAAATGTTTTACTTTAAAATGCAAAAGGTGGTTTGCTTTAAAAATGCAAAAGGTGGTTTGCTTTGAAAATGCAATTTGTGGTTTGCTTTGAAAATGCAAAAGCTGGTTTGGTTTGAAAATGCAAAAGGTGGTTTGCTTTGAAAATGCAAAAGGTGGTTTGCTTTGAAAATGCGAAAAATGTTTTGCCTTTAAAATTCCAAAGGTGGTTTCCATTGATTATGCAATAGGTTTGCTTCGAAAATGCAAATGGCGGTTTGCTTCAAAAATGCAAATAACGGTTTGCTTCGAAAATGCTAAAGGTGGTTTGCTTTGCAAATGCAAAATGTGGTTTGCTTTGAAAATGCGAGAAATGTTTCGCTTTAAAATGCAAAAGGTGGTTTGTTTAAAAATGCAAAAGGTGGTTTGCTTTGAAAATGCAAATGCTGGTTTGCTTTGAAAATGCAAATGTTTTGCTTTAAAATGCAAAAGGTGGTTTGCTTTGAAAATGCAAAAGGTGGTTTGGTTTGAAAATGCAAAAGGTGGTTTGCTTTGAAAATGCAAAAGGTGGTTTGCTTTGAAAATGCGAAAAATGATTTGCCTTTAAAATTCAAAAGGTGGTTTCCATTGAAAATTCAATAGGTTTGCTTCGAAAATGCAAATGGCAGTTTGCTTCGAAAATTTAATAAGTGGTTTGCTTTGAAAATGCAAATTGTGGTTTGCTTTGAAAATGCAAATGGTGGTTTGCTTTGAAAATGCAAATGGTGGTTTGCTTTGAACATGCAAAAGGTCTGCTTTGAAAATGCAAAAGTTTTGCTTTGAAAATGCAAATGGCGGTTTGGTTTCAACATGCAATTGGTGGTTTGCTTTGAAAATGCATAAGGTGGTTTGCTTTGACAATGACATTTGTGGTTTGCTTTGAAAATGCAAAAGGTTGTTTGCTTTGTAAATGCAAAAGGTGGTTTGCTTTGAAAATGCAAATAGTGGTTTGCTTTGAAAATGCAATAGGTTTGCTTCGAAAATGCAAATGGCAGTTTGCTTCGAAAATTTAATAAGTGGTTTGCTTTGAAAATGCAAATTGTGGTTTGCTTTGAAAATGCAAATGGTGGTTTGCTTTGAAAAGGCAAATGGTGGTTTGCTTTGAAAATGCAAAAGGTGGTTTGCTTTGACAATGACATTTGTGGTTTGCTTTGAAAATGCAAAAGGTTGTTTGCTTTGTAAATACAAAAGGTGGTTTGCTTTGAAAATGCAAAAAGTGGTTTGCTTTGAAAATGCAATAGGTTTGCTTCGAAAATGCAAATGGCAGTTTGCTTCGAAAATTTAATAAGTGGTTTGCTTTGAAAATGCAAATTGTGGTTTGCTTTGAAAATGCAAATGGTGGTTTGCTTTGAAAATGCAAATGGTGGTTTGCTATGAACATGCAAAAGGTCTGCTTTGAAAATGCAAAAGATTTGCTGTGAAACTGCAAACGGATTGCTTTGAAAATGCAAATGGCGGTTTGGTTTCAAAATGCAATTGGTGGTTTGCTTTGAAAATGCAAAAGGTGGTTTGCTTTGACAATGACATTTGTGGTTTGCTTTGAAAATGCAAAAGGTTGTTTGCTTTGTAAATACAAAAGGTGGTTTGCTTTGAAAATGCAAAAAGTGGTTTGCTTTGAAAATGCAATAGGTTTGCTTCGAAAATGCAAATGGCAGTTTGCTTCGAAAATTTAATAAGTGGTTTGCTTTGAAAATGCAAATGGTGGTTTGCTTTGAAAATGCAAATGGTGGTTTGCTATGAACATGCAAAAGGTCTGCTTTGAAAATGCAAAAGATTTGCTGTGAAACTGCAAACGGATTGCTTTGAAAATGCAAATGGCGGTTTGGTTTCAAAATGCAATTGGTGGTTTGCTTTGAAAATGCAAAAGGTGGTTTGCTTTGACAATGACATTTGTGGTTTGCTTTGAAAATGCAAAAGGTTGTTTGCTTTGTAAATGCAAAAGGTGGTTTCCATTGAAAATGCAAAAGGTGGTTTACTTTGAATATGCAAAAGGTTTGCTTTGAAAATGCAAAATGTTTGCTTTGAAAATGCAACGGGTTTGCTTTGAAAATGCAAAGGGTTTGCTTTGAAAATGCAAAAGATTTATGTTGAAAATGCAAATGGTGGTTTGCTTTGAAAATGCAAATGGTTGTTTGCTTTGAAAATGCAAAAGGTGGTTTGCTATGAAATTTCAAATGGTGGTTTGCTTTGAAAATTCAAATGCTATTTTGCTATGAAAGGCAAAGAGTTAGCTTTGAAAATGCAATAAGTTTGCTTTGAAAATGGAAAGGGTTTGCTTGGAAAATGCAAAAGGTGGTTTACTTTGAAAATGCTACAGCTGGTTAGGTTTGAAAATGCAAAATGTGATTTGCTTTGAAAATACAAATGGTGGTTTGCTTTGAAAATGCGAAAAATAGTTTGCTTGGAAAATGCAATAGGTTGTTTGCTTTGAAAATGCAAATGGTGGTTTACTTTGAAAATGCAAATGGTGCTTTGCTTTGAAAATGCGAACATTATTTTGGTTTGAAAATGCAATAGGTTGTTTGGTGTGAAAATGCAAATGGTGGTTTGCTTTGAAAATGCAAATGGTGGCTTGTTTTGAAAATGCAAATAGTTTGCTTTTAAAATGCAAAACACTTGCTTTTAAAATGCAAAAGGATTGCTTTGAAAATGCAAATGTTGGTTGGTTTGAAAATGCAAATGGTGGTTTGCATTGAAAATGCAAAAGGTGCTTAGCTTTGAAAATGCAAAATGTTGTTTGCTTTGAAAATGCAATTGGCGGTTTGCTTTGAAAATGCAAAAGGTGGTTTGCTTTGAAAATGCAAGAAATGTTTTGCTTTAAAATGCAAAAGGTGGTTTGCTTTAAAATTCCACAAGTTGGTTTGCTTTGAAAATGCAAAAGTTGGTTTGCTTTTAAAATGCAAAAGGTTGTTTGGTTTGAAAATGTAATAAGTGGTTTGCTTTGAAAATGCAAATTGTGGCTTGCTTTGAACATGCAAAAGGTCTGCTTTGAAAATGCAAACGATTTGCTGTGTAACTGCAAACGGATTGCTTTGAAAATGCAAATGATGGTTTGGTTTCAAAACGCAATTGGTGGTTTGCTTTGAAAATGCAAAAGGTGGTTTGCTTTGATAATTAAATTTGTGGTTTGCTTTGAAAATGCAAAAGGTTGTTTGCTTTGTAAATGCAAAAGGTGGTTTGCTTTGAAAATGCAAAAAGTGGTTTGCTTTGACAATGCAATAGGTTTGCTTCGAAAATGCAAATGGCGGTTTGCTTCGAAAATACAAATAGCGGTTTGCTTCGAAAATGCAAAAGGTTGTTTGCTTTGCAAATGCAAAAGGTGGTTTGCTTTGAAAATGCAAAACGTGGTTTCCATTGAAAATGCAAAAGGTGGTTTGCTTTTAAAATGGAACAGATGGTTTGCTTTAAGATGGAATAGGTGGCTTGCTTTGAAAATGCAAACGGTGGTTTGCTCTGAAATTTCAAATGGTGGTTTGCTTTGAAAATGCAAATGCTATTTTGCTATGAAAGGCAAAGAGTTTGCTTTGAAAATGCAATAAGTTTGCTTTGAAAATGCAAAAGGTGGTTTGCTTTGAAAATGCAGAAGGTGGTTTGCTTTGAAAATGCAAAAGGTGGTCTGCTTTGACAATGCAAAAGGTGGTTTGCTTTGAAAATGCAAAAGGTTTGCTTTGAAAATGCAAATGGTTGGCTTTGAAAATGCAACAGGTAGTTTGCTTTGAAAATGCAAAACGTGGTTTGCTTTTAAAATGCAAAAGGTTGTTTGGTTTGAAAATTTAATAAGTGGTTTGCTTTGAAAATGCAAATTGTGGCTTGCTTTGAACATGCAAAAGGTCTGCTTTGAAAATGCAAAAGATTTGCTGTGTAACTGCAAACGGATTGCTTTGAAAATGCAAATGATGGTTTGGTTTCAAAACGCAATTGGTGGTTTGCTTTGAAAATGCAAAAGGTGGTTTGCTTTGACAATTAAATTTGTGGTTTGCTTTGAAAATGCAAAAGGTTGTTTGCTTTGTAAATGCAAAAGGTGGTTTGCTTTGAAAATGCAAAAAGTGGTTTGCTTTGACAATGCAATAGGTTTGCTTCGAAAATGCAAATGGCGGTTTGCTTCGAAAATACAAATAGCGGTTTGCTTCGAAAATGCAAAAGGTTGTTTGCTTTGCAAATGCAAAAGGTGGTTTGCTTTGAAAATGCAAAACGTGGTTTCCATTGAAAATGCAAAAGGTGGTTTGCTTTTAAAATGGAAAAGATGGTTTGCTTTAAGATGGAATAGGTGGCTTGCTTTGAAAATGCAAACGGTGGTTTGCTCTGAAATTTCAAATGGTGGTTTGCTTTGAAAATGCAAATGCTATTTTGCTATGAAAGGCAAAGAGTTTGCTTTGAAAATGCAATAAGTTTGCTTTGAAAATGCAAAAGGTGGTTTGCTTTGAAAATGCAGAAGGTGGTTTGCTTTGAAAATGCAAAAGGTGGTCTGCTTTGACAATGCAAAAGGTGGTTTGCTTTGAAAATGCAAAAGGTTTGCTTTGAAAATGCAAATGGTTGGCTTTGAAAATGCAAAAGGTAGTTTGCTTTGAAAATGCAAAACGTGGTTTCCATTGAAAAAACAAAAGGTGGTCTGCTTTGACAATGCAAAAGGTGGTTTGCTATGAAAATGCAAAAGGTTTGCTTTGAAAATGCAAATGGTTGGCTTTGAAAATGCAAAAGGTAGTTTGCTTTGAAAATGCAAAACGTGGTTTCCATTGAAAAAACAAAAGGAGGTTTGCTTTGAAAATGCAAAAGGTGGTTTGCTATGAAAATGCAAATGGTGGTTTGCTTTGAAAATGCAATAGGTGGTTTCCTTTGAAAATGCAAAAGGTGGTATGCTTTGAAAATGCAAGTTGGTTTGCTTTGAAAATGCGAAAATATTTTGGTTTGAAATTTCAAAAGGTGGTTTGCTTTGAAAATGCAAATGGTGGTTTGCTTTGAAAATGCAAATGGTTGTTTGCTTTGAAAATGCAAAACATTTGCTTTGAAAATGCAAAAAGATTTGCTTTGAAATTGTGAAAAATATTTTGCTTTGAAAATGCAAATGGTGGTTGGTTTGAAAATGCAAATGGTGGTTTGCATTGAAAATGAAAAGGTGCTTTGCTTTGAAAATGCAAAATGTGGTTTGCTTTGAAAATGCAATTGGTGGTTTGCTTTGAAAATGCAAAAGGTGGTTTGCTTTGAAAATGCGAGAAATGTTTTGCTTTAAAATGCAAAAGGTGGATTGCTTTAAAATGCAAAAGGTGGTTTGCTTTGTAAATGCCAATCCTGGTTTGTTTTGAAAATGCAAAGGGTTTGCTTTGAAAATGCAAAAGGTTTGCTTTAAAAATGCAAATGCTGGTTTGCTTTGTAAAATGCAAATGGTGGTTTGCCTTGAAAATGCAAATGGTTGTTTGCTTTGGAAATGCAAAAGGTTTGCTTTGAAAATGCAAAAGGTTTGATTGGAAAATGCAAATGGTGGTTTGCTTTGAAAATGCAAATTGTGGATTGCTTTGAAAATGCAAAAGGTGGTTTGCTTTGAAAATGCAAAAGGTGGTTTGCTTTGTTAAATGTAAAAAGTGGTTTGCTTTGAAAATGCAAAAGATGATTTGCTTTGAAAATGCAAAAGGTGGTTTGGGTTGAAAATGAAAAAGGTGGTTTGCTTTGAAAATGCAAAAGGTGGTTTGCTTTGAAAAAAGCAAAAGGCGGTTTGCTTTGAAAATGCAAAAAGTGGTTTGCTTTGAAAATGCAAAAGGTGGTTTGCTTTGAAAATGCAAAAGGTGATTTGCTATGAAAATGCAAATGGTGGTTTGCTTTGAAAATGGAAAAGGTGGTTTGCTTTGAAAATGCAAAATGTTGTTTGCTTTGAAAATGCAAAAGGTGGATTGGTTTGAAAATGCAAATGGTGGTTTGCTTTGAAAATGCAAATGGTGGTTTGCTATGAAAATGCAAATGGTGGTTTGCCTCCCCCCTCTGAGCCCACTCCATCTTCCGCCCACGCCATCGTTTTCCCGTCGCCTGGCGAGAGTGGGAACGACTGTCAGCGGCCGTAACCTCGAAAACAGACGCCGCCGCCGGGCGCACGACACCACCCCCCCGCTCGGCCCACGCCATCTTCGGCCCACGCCACCCCCACTACCGCCGGGCCCACGCCTTTCTCCGCCCCCCCGCAGCGCGTCCTCGCATCTCGCCTCACCCCCGCAGCGGGCCCTCCAACACTGCGTGGGAGGGAGGAAGGTAAAAGAGGGGAGAATGTGAGAGGGGAGGGATGAGAGGGGAGAGGGAGAGGTGAAGGACGGTAGGGTAGGGGAGAGAGAGAGATGTGGAGGGAGAGAGTGGTGGAGGGCAGAGGGAAAGGGGGATTATCTTTAGTGACATTACAAAATAATGGTAGGTTTTTGAGCTATTATATTTTCTCCTCCATATAAATAATATTAAACAATATCAAACAATTGGAACTCCTTTTCCTTGATAACAATATTGAAACATGAATTCCATAGAATGTGATCATTATATATAGATGTAACATTTCCATTTCGAGATGAAGGGGGTGGGGGCAAATATGCGTCGAGCCGATAGCCTAATAGTTAAAGAGTTAAAAGGTAGCCTAATCGATAAAGAGCTGAGAAGAGGAATCTGAGCTGCCAAGGAAAGTTACTTTGGGAAGTTGAGGAGCAAGTTCTCAGTTATTGACTCTTCTTCAGTTTGGAAGGGCATGCAAGAAATTACCAAACTATAAGAGGAAAGCCCCCCGCTCTTTGGACAATCGTCAGCTGAGCAACGACCTGAATGAGTTTTACTGCAGGTTTGAAAATCAGAAACGGAACCCTGCTAACCCCTCCCCAACAAACACAGCCAGACCCCAGTCTGCAAATAATGGACCCTGCATTCTCTCCTTCCCATTCCCCACTTCACAACTTCTTAAGGCAAAACTCCAGTATGAAAAGAATGGACCTTTTCCCACCCCAACCAATATTTGACACCCACTCACAGCCTGACCTCAGTCTGCAAAGACTGGGCCCTTCTCCACCCACCCCACTCCAATCGCCACTTTTCACCCAATTACTCATTTTTAACCAGTCCCTGTATTCCCTGTACCCAAAAAGGCAAGGATTACTTGTCTCAATGACTGTCGCACTGAACTCTGTAGTAATCAAGACCCTTGAAAAGGCTTGTGCTGGCCAAGCTGAAAAATATAACAATCCCCCTGATGGACTCTCTGCAGTTTGCATATTGGCCCAATAGATCTGTGGATGACGCAGTCAATCTGGGCCTGCACTTCATCCTCCAGCACCTAGACCTATGCGAGGATTTTGTTTGTTGATTTTAGCTCTGCATTCAACACCATTGTGCCAGAGCTACTACGCTCCAAACATTCTGAGTTGACTGTGCCTGAACCCCTCTGTCGGTGGATCTCCAGCTTCCTGACAGACGGGAAGCAGCATGTGAGGTTGGGAAAGCACATCCCGGATCCGCAAACGCTCAGCATAGGAGCACCGCAAGGATGCGTAATCAACCCTCTCCTCTACTCTCGCTACACCAATGACTGCACCTCCACAGACACCTCTGTCAAGCATCTCAAGTTTGTGGAACGACAATGCCTGATTGGACTGATCCAGGATGGGGATCTCTGTACTCTTTCCAGTTTGACATCTTTCCTATAACACGGTGCCCAGAACTGAACACAATATTCTAAATGCATTCTCACCAACATCTTATACAACTGCAACATGACCTCCCAACTTCAATACTCAATACACTGACTGATGAAAGCCATAGTTCCAAAATACCTTTTGACCACCTGATGTACCTGCGACTCGACCTTCAAGGAACCATCAACCATTCCTCTGCCCACCTGGCTAATTGATCCAGATCTTGCTTCAATCTTTCACAACCATCTTCACTATCTGCAAAACAACTCACTTCCGTATTATCAGCAAACGTGCTAATCCTGCCCTGTTCTATGATGTTTCACAGAGTGCTGGAGTAACTCAGCGGGCCAGGCTGAGTATAAAAGTTGGGAGGTGATGTTGCAGTTGCATAAGAAGTTGGCGAGGCCGCATTCAGAGTATTGTATTCAGTTCTGGGCACCATGTTATGGAAAAGATGTCATCAAACTGGAAAGGGTACAGTGAAAATGTACGAGGATGTTGCCCGGACTAGAGGGCCAGAGCTAAAGGGAGAGGTTGAGTAGGCTGGGACTCTATTTCATGGAGCACAGGAGGATGAGGGATGATCTAATAGACCCCCGCGTCCAACACATCACTGTGAGGGCATGAACATTATCCCAAACCTCCGCTCCACCCGACCCGCAGCCCGCAGAGGGTGGCCGTGGGAGAGTATTGGCTGTCCCGAGCAATGCACACCTTCGGCCGCTTTATATTGGTGCTTGGGTTCAGATTGCCCAGTCACCTATGGCGTGTGTTGGAAAATGAATCCCACGCTCCCGTCTCCCCCTCCTCTCTCGCCTCTTCTCTCTCTCCCCCCTCTCTCTCTCCCTTCTCTCTCCCCTCTCTTCTCTCTCTCCTACTCTCTCTCCACTCTTCCCTCTCTCCTCCTCTCTCTTGCCCTCCTCTCTTCCCCCACTCCCTTCTTTCTCTCTCCCGTTTCTCTCTCCCCCTTCTCTCCCCTCCCCCCTCTCCCTTCCCACAGTCACTGACCGCGATGCACCACCACCAGACCCCAACCCTCACACCAGGGTGATCCCCCCTCCCCCTCCCTCCGACGCGGTTCAGTGACTGTGGGTGGAGACGGAGGAGAGAGAGAGGGGGCGGAGAGAGAGGGAAAGGGGAGAGTGGGGGGAGAGAGAAGAGGGGAGAGAAGGCGGGGAGAGAAAAGAGGGGAGAGAAGAGAGAGAGCAGAGAGAAGGGGGAGAGAGAGAGGCGGAGAGAGAAGTGGGAGACGGGAGCGTGGGGTTCATTTCCCCACACAAGCCATAGGTGACTGGGCAGTCTGAAGCCAAGCACCGTTGAAAGCGGCCGAAGGTGCGCATCGCTCGGGACAGCCCCGCTCTCCCACGGCCACCCTCCGCGGGCTGCGGGTCGGATGGAGCGGAGGTTTGGGACAATGTTCATGCCTTCACAGTGATGTGATGGACGCGGGGGTCTGGACCAATCGCTGACAAGTCCCGCCCCTCCGGAACGTCAAGTCCGTTATTAGACTTTTCTGTTGAGCGGCAGTTGGTCCATTGGCGTGTAGGCGACGCCGCCTTTCGGGTAGGTGGCGTTTCGACTGAGCAGCCATTCGGTAAGTTTGCTTTTAGGCGACGCAGCTTTTCGGTTCCTTGGGTTTAGGCGTCCTGCCCTTTCGGTTAGTTTACATGTAGGCGTCGCATCCTTTCGGGTAGTAGGCGTTTCATCTTCGGACTCTTTCGGTTTATTGGCGTTTCGGCCTCGTTTCCATTCCGTTCTTTGGCTTCGACTTCTTTGCTTTAGCTTCTTGTCTGTCGGCGCCACGTCCGGGTACCATAATCTATACCTTTTCTCCAGAGATGCTGCCTGACGCACTGAGTTACTCCAGCACTATGTGAAACGTCACCTATCTATGTACTCCACAGATGCTGCCTGACCCACTGAGTTATCCAGCACTTTATGTCTATTTTCCTTTCACCCATCTGCCCAGGCCCACCCTCCCCGTCCTTTCCTATGTTCCTTTCCACCCATAAACCTCTCTCTGCCTTTACATTTCACTCCTCTTTCAAATCTGCTCTACTTATCTACATGCATTTTTCGTCTTAACTTTTTAGTCATAGAATGATGCAGTGTGGAAACAGGCCCTTCGGCCCAACTTACCCACACCGACCAACATGTCCCATGTACATTAGTCCCACTCACACGTGCTTGGCCCATATCCATCTAAATATGTCCTATCCATGTACGTGTCCAAATGTCTCTTAAACATTAGGATAGTCCCAGCCTTAACTACCTCTTCTGGCAGCTCGTTCCATAGTCCCACCACCCTTTGTGTGAAAAAGCTACCTCAGATTCCTGTTAATTTCTGAAATATTGGTCATAAATTTGGTGCAAAAATGCTCCAAAATAAGGCTCAGAATGCATCAGAGAGCATCTAAAACTCCGGCATCGAGGGACTTCACGCTTCGCGCTCGTGATGTTATTTCGCATTTAAATTTTTGTAATCCTGTCATGCCACCCCCCCCCCCATTTTGACAAGATTCGTACGGGCTTGTGTGTCTTTGTGTTTGTGTGTATGTGTGTGTGTCTTTGTTTTTGTGTGTGTGTCCCTGTGTGTGTGTGTTCATGTGTGTGTGTGTGCCTGTGTGTGTGTTCCTGTGTGTGTGTCTCTGTGTGTGCCTCTCTGTGTGTGCCTCTCTGTGTGTGTCTCTATGTGTGTGTGTCTGTGTGTGTGTGTGTTTCTGTGTATGTCTCTGTGTGCGTATGTCTGTGTATGTGTGTGTGTCTGTGTGTGTGTCTTTGTGTGTGTGTTTGTGTGTGTGTCTGTGTGTGTGTGTCTCTGTGTGTGTGTCTCTGTTGGAGTGCTTGGAATGCCGTGAGGCTGGTCTTGCTGCCTGCCCTCTGCTTGGAGTGCTGTGAGGTTGCACTTGCTGCCTGCACTCTGCTTGGAGTGCTGTGAGTTTGGACTTGCTGCCTGCACTCTGCTTGGAGTGCTGTGATGTTGGACTTGCAATGTTTTAAGACTCGTTCAGATTTTAAACTTAAAAAAATATTGTATCCACTTGCCATGCCTGCGTGTTCTTCACCACAATGGGTATCTAATTGGCAGGAATGGCTGCGCTGTCGGAGAGCCACTAAGAGTGCATGGGGGGGAGGTTGAGGGAAGATGGACTCAATGCGTGGGGGGGGGGAGGGAAAATGCATGGAGCAGAGTTGGGGGTGAAGGGAGGAGGGGTAACTAATTGAACTGCCACCACACCAGCTGTAAGTGACTGAAGTGCCAGCCCACCAGTCATGAATTAGTGAACTGCAAGTCCACCAGCCATGACTCACTGAACTGCTAGTCCAAGAATTAATTCAGTCCACAATGTCCATACTAGCCCTCTGGAAACCAGTCCCTTCACCCCACAACACGCATACTAGCGCTCCAGAGTTCCACGCAAGGATAGAATTTCCTCCTTCATTGCAGTGATCAGTAAAATAAGATGCAACTGTCTAAAATTGATTGTCCATCCTCTCTCCGTTCTCTCTCACAGACTCTGTCACCTGTTTTCAGCAGTATTTCTGGCAGTTTCTGAGCTGCCAGCCCACCAGGCCTGAGTTTCTGAGCTGCCAGACCACCAGGCTTGAGTTTCTGAGCTGCCAGCCCAAGAATCCATTCGGCCCACAATTTCCATACTAGCCCTCTGGAACCCAGTCCCTTCGGCGCACAAAACCGATGTTAGCGCTCCAAAAGCCCCCCCCCCCCACTGGCCAGCCATATTGGAAATGGTGGAGAGTTGGAATATTGCGTTGGGGGACCAGCCCTCTCGTGTGAAGCTGGGACCCAACGGGTCCCACTTAGTCTAGTGTACTTATACAAGAAGAATTTTGGATGAATATCTTACGGTTTTTGCTACTACAATAAAGAAATTATTAATCAAGAGACTATGTTTGGAAGATTTCCCTTTCGACGGCATTGAATGTCTCGGCGAGAGCTCGTTAGTACGTTTCGATTATCTCCTGAACCCCTGTCTTCAATCATAGTGACTAAAGGAAAGAACCCTTGAAACGATATGAAAATCTGTCACTATAAGTACTAGCCCAGATTATGTCACTCCATCAGTATTACCCCACAGTGTGTCACTCCATCAGTACCACGAAAGTGCGTCACTCCATCAGTACCACCACAGTGTGTCTCATCATCAGTAGCACCACAGTGTGTCACTCCATCAGTACCACCACAGTGTGTCACTCCATCAAAACTCTCAGTGTGTCCCTCCATCAGTACCACCACAGTGTGTCCCTCCATCAGTACCACCACAGTGTGTCCCTTCATCAGTACCACCACAGTGTGTCACTCCATCAGTACCACCACAGTGTGTCCCTCCATCAGTACCACCACAGTGTGTCACTCCATCAGTACCACCACAGTGTGTCCCTCCATCAGTACCACCACAGTTTGTCACTGCGTCAGTTCTGCCCCATTTTTATCCCTCCACCAGTACTATCCCACTGTGTATCACTCCATCAGTGTACGGAGAGAGAGCAGCCCAGAGAGGGGGAATAGAGAGCGTAGGAGAGAGAGTAACAGTTCAGAGTGACATCAGTATGAATGGAGGGAGAGAGAAAGAGAGGAGGGAGAGGTGCTGCATCATTCGCCGTTTTATTTAGGTTTAGGACAATTCTGAGGCGGCAATGTTTCTGTTCTCTGTCGTGAGTATTTGGGTCGTTCCTCTTCAGAGGTGATGAAGGAGAGAATGTTATTGTCCCGTGCTATAGTCAGATCTATTCCAGGCAAGCAGGGAGTGAATGGTTCCCGGGGTCAGCTGGAGTGTGGGGTTGAGATCACAGTCAGTGAAGCCGCGATCATATTGAGTGGTGAAGCAGTGGAGGAGGGGGCGGGGCATTTTTAGTCCGAGGTGATCTGGTGAACTAATTCCTCAATGTGGACAAAGGTCGCCCAGTCCAGTCCACCTTCAAACTGGGCACCAGAAGCCCTGAGTGGGTTCCTGGATTTTGGCATTGCCTTGCTGAGTGAAACGGATTGAAGGAAATCAGACAAACAACATGAGGTGTGAGAGTTGGATCTGATGGAGTTTGAAACAATATCCCCTTTGCTGGAACAATGCCGCCGCTCCCAATTTCCGTCCCTCAGTATCTATCGCCACAATTCCCAGTCTTTGTAGTTTCTCAATCAATTCCCTGAATAAATCACGACCTGTCTCAGCAGGGATTTCACTCGGCTGATGTCATCTGTTTGTGAATCATTTCTAAATCTCTATTTTTAAACTCTGTTAAAACTTCACTGTCCCGGTGG
The DNA here is from genome assembly GCA_038087875.1 of Malacoraja senta. NCBI lineage: Eukaryota > Metazoa > Chordata > Chondrichthyes > Rajiformes > Rajidae > Malacoraja > Malacoraja senta. The sequence continues at coordinate 1,440,710 of JAXLNO010000385.1, read as the reverse complement.
AGACGGAAAATGGTATAAAATCTCCAGGAATATTCTGCCGGTAGCTCACGGGGAAACGTCGCTGGGCAGAGAAAATGTGGGAAAAGCTTTTTGAATATTACGCCGTGGAGAAAATCCTGTACGTGATCATTGCTGCCGTTGGAGTCCCTGGTAAGTGAGCAGAACAATTCAAGTTTTATAACTCCGAGTGTTAACTGGTATTGAACTTATTCTCATCATGTTACAAGTTCCCAACTGATGATCATTGTACAAGAATATGTGAAGAATATCAATCCTCTCAGTGAAATATTTGTGAATTAACGCTGCTGTGATTTTTCTTGTTTTCAGACAGCTGAAACTAAGTCTCTTTTTCTCTCACTGCTGCCGGCCGGGAGCCACTAGAATGTTGTTCTTGCCTTCAGTGGCACGTTACCCAGAGTTGTCCCAGTGCTCGGGACAGGCAGGCAGCCCTCCGGGACGGTGTGACTGGGAGAGAGGGGTTTACATTGTGAAGTTCACTGTGACTGAGTTATTGATCAGAGTGAACAGCCGCTCCTGTGGACACTGTGTCTCACTGTGGAGTCTGTCTGTCACAGTCGGTTTCCACCCACAACCTGTTGGTCAATAATTGGATCCATCTCCTGGACCAGTGGCCGCGGATATACCGGCGTGTGTGGGTTGTTACTGAACTGAACGCACTGTGGGATGAATCCATGAACGGAGCCACTCGGCTGCGGGGTTCCATGTTGTCCCTGCCTTCCCTCTGGAAGTCTACCCGTCCCCACCAGATGCCGAGTTCCCAAAGCCGTGGTTAAACGCGGCCGGCCGCTCACGGGTTATGTCTGTGAAAGCGGCCCAATCAGAGACTGTGAGCAGCAGCAGGGTTCACAATAGAAAGGACCATTGCGTCTATAGGGTGTGTGCGCGTAAGGTCACTGGGTCATACGGCTTGACGCACGGAGCCGCTCAATCCATCTGGAGGACATCCGTAACTTCCGGTATATGTTATTAATGCAAGAAACGCGTACTTTCCTACCTGTTAAAAACAGCCAAAATGTTGAATTTGTGCGCTGTAAAAATTGTGGAAGTCGGGGTTAGCGTGAGAGACATGTACCCAACTTCAGAATTCCAAAAGTGAAGCGAAATGAAAGTAAAGGGAAGCGAGAGCTGAAGGGACAACAACAGCTAACGTGCTTGGCGAACATTGGCCGTGCAGATATCGGAATTGAAAATATTGGGAATTATCGCGTTTGCTCACTGCATTACACCAAAAATAAGGCATTATTTGTGTTTTTTCTTGATTCTTTTGGTATCTAATATGTCTCAGAAGTGATAAATCTGGCTGCAACTTTTGCTTCAGAGGCGTTTTCTTTTTGTATGTAAAAACCCACTTGGGAACCATGGGCGATTTCAAAATTTTACAGCCAGATTTATCACTTCTGAAACTTTTTAGATGCCAAAGGAATCAAGAAAAAACACAAATAATGCCTTAGTTGATGAAATGCAGTGAGCAAACGGCCAATGTTCGCTAAGCACTCTGGCTGTTGTTGTCCCTTCAGCTCTCGCTTCCATCTACCGTTATTTCTCCTCACTTTTGGAATTCTGAAATGTCTCTCACGCTTATCCCGATTTCCATAATTATTTACAGCGCAACAATTGACAATATCGGCGGGTTTTAACGGGCCCTCTACGCTGGAACCAATGGCCAGTGCTTACCTGCAGTTCATCTCGTGTACTCCAGTTGGCATAGCGTAGCAACAGTACGGGTCATGGGTCGTGAACCGACTGCCGTGAAACCTCCCTATTATAGCGGGTGGCAGCTCGTTCCCTCCCCGCCCTTTACCCCGCCCGCCCGTCGCCTTATCTCTTCTCCCCTGAAGCAGGCAGGCAGGTCGGGCACAGTCGGAGCCGGCTCTGACATTGCTAAACTTGCAGCAGCCTCGCACCGACTCCAACACACCTGATCTTGAGCTAAAAGTCGAGCCGGTGTTCAGCCCCGGAGACCATGTTGGGTAAATGCCCAGTGTCCTTTCCCTTGTCTTCTCGCAGTGAATTTAGTGGCGATTGTGATCCTGTCCCGGGGAAGGTGCGGCCTCTCCACCTGCACCACTCGCTACCTGGTGGCCATGGCAGCGGCCGATCTACTGGTCGCCATCACCGAGGTCATTTTGTCTTGGATCCGATTACATTACTTTTATTGGAGTTTCCTGTCCATCACCCATGTGTGCAGTGTTATCGAAGTACTGAAGTTTGCAGCTACAGACTGTTCTGTCTGGTTCACCGTCACTTTCACCTTTGATCGGTTTGTCGCCATTTGTTGCCAGAAGCTGAAAACTAAATATTGCAGCGGGAAAACTGCGGCTGTGGCTCTGGCAACAGCCGGCGTTCTGCTCTGTCTGAAAAACGTTCCCCGCTACTTCACAGTGAAACCCAGATTTATCATCGACAATGTCCCGTGGGGCTGTGACACGGTGGACAATTATTACACTGACCCCGGATGGGTGGCATTTGACTGGATCGACACAGTTTTAACTCCGTCTCCCCTTTCGCTGTAATCCTGCTGCTCAACGCTCTGACTGTCCGCCACATTTTAGTGGCCAGTCGGGTCCGTAAGGGGCTGAGGGGTGATAGCAAGGGGGAGAACCGCAGTGACCCGGAGATGGAGAGCAGGAGGAGGTCGATGGTTTTACTCTTCACCATCTCCGGCAGCTTCATCCTCCTGTGGCTGACGCTGGTTGTAAACGTAGTCTATTATCAGATCACAGGAATTGGTAAAGATCTAAATGATTCTCAACGGATCTTTAACCACGTCGGGTTTTTGCTGAGGAATCTCAGCTGCTGCACCAACACATTTATTTACGCGGTGACCCAGTCCAAGTTCAGGGAGCAAGTGAAGAGCGCGGTGAAATATCCGCTCACCTCAGTGCTTCGGCTCATTAATAAATCCCCGCCCTGAGCGCATCCATCCCAGAAGCGTCCGCAGTCTCTGCGCTCCAGGCTCCGGCTCCCGACATCCACCACCGGAGCCATGAGGGAGGGAGGAGCTGGCCAAAGTTGACTGGAAAGATCCCTAGCAGGGATGACAGTGGAACAACAATGGCAGGTATACCGGGGAATAATACAAAAGGTGCGGGATCAGTTCATTCCAAAGAGGAAGAAAGATTCCAAGGGGAGTAAGAGGCGACCGTGGCTGACAAGGGCAGTCAGGGAGAGTACAAAATAAAAGAGAAGAAGGATAACATAGCAAAGATGAGCGGGAAGCAAGAGAATTGGATAATGTTTAAAGAACAACAGAAGATAACCAAAAATACAATACGGGGAGAAAAGATGAGGTACGAAGGCTAGTTAGCCAAGGATATAAAGCAGGATAGTAAAAGCTTATTTAGGTATGTGAAGAGGAAAAACATTAGTTAAGACCAAAGTTGGACCCTTGAAGACCGAAAAAGGTGAAATTATTATGGGGAACAAGGAAATGGCAGATGAGTTGAACACGTACTTTGGATCTGTCTTCACTAAGGAAATCACAAACAATCTTCCTGATATTGTAGTGGCCAGAGGATCTGGGGTGACGGAGGAACTGAAGGAAATCTACATTAGACAGGAAATGATGTTGGATAGACTGATGGGACTGAAGGCTGATAAATCCCAGGGCCTGATGGTCTGCATCTCTTTTACTTTTTGCGTTTCGTTCTCTCTCTTCTTTCAATCGTTTTTAGATTCAATTTATTTATTGCGCTCCGAGCTGATAGAGAGAGAGACAGAGAGAGAGACAGAGAGAGACAGAGAGAGAGAGGCAGAGAGAGACAGAGAGAGAGACAGAGAGAGAGAGTCTCCCTCTCTTCTCTGGGGAGAGGGGAAGATTCGGGAGGGGAGGGGGAACCAACGAGGGCGGTCGATCGAGGAGGGGGAACTTACCGAGAGTGGAGAAGGGGAGCGGGAGAGGGGAGTCTGTCCCCTAAACATGGGATCCCACCCATCCCTCCTGCTCTGCCCCCACCCACCCTTTCTCTCTCACTCCTCCCACCTCTCTCTCTCTCTCTCTCTCTCTCTCTCTCACACACACACACACACTCCTCCCACCTATCTCTCTCGCTCTCTCTCCATCTCTCTTTCTCCCCCTCTCTCGCACTCCTTCCACCACTCTCTCTCTCTCCCTCCCTCCCTCTCCTCCCACCTCTCTCTCCCCGGGTTTCTCTCTTTCTCTCTCTGTCGTTCTCGATATCTCGTTTTGAGCGTGAAAGAGGGATGGAAGAGAGTGAGAGGAGGGAGGGGGAGAGGGAGAGTGGGAGAGGGAGAGATAGGGGGAGCGAGAGAGAGACGGGGAGAAAGAGAGAGGGGGAGAGAGAGAGCGGGAAAGAGAGAGAGAGAGGGAGAGAGATGGGTGGAGAGAGGAGGAGAGAGAGAGGGAGAGAGAGGGGGAGAGAGAGAGGGGGAGAGAGAGAGCGAGAGAGAGGGGAAGATAGAGAGGGGGAGAGAGAGAGGGAGAGAGCGAGAGGGAGAGAGGGGGAGACAGAGAGAGGGGTAAAAAGGGAGAGGGGAGTGAGAGACGGGGAGAGAGGGGGAGAGAAAGAGAGACGGGGAGAGACAGATGAGGAGAAAGAGAGAGAGACGGGGAGAGAGAGAGAGACGGGGAGAGGGAGAGGGGGGGAAGAGAGGGGGGAGAGAGAGAGGCGGAGAGAGAAAGAGAGAGACAGAGAGAGAGAGAACGAGAGAGGGAGGGAGAGAGAGAACGAGAGAGAGAGAGGCGGGGAGAGAGAGGGGGGAGAGGGAGACAAAGAGAGAGTGGGAGAGAGAGGCGGTTAGAGAGGACCGGGAGAGAGAGGGAGAGAGATGGGGAGAGGGAGAGATAGGGGAGAGAGAGAGAGGGGAGAGAGAGTGGGAGAGAGAGAAGGGGAGTGAGAGAGGGGAGAGAGAGAGTGAGAGGGGGGAGAGAGAGGGAGAGAGGGAGATAGAGAGAGAGAGAGTTACGGGAGAGGGAGGGAGAGAGAGTGAGAGGCATAGAGAGAGGGGAGAGAGATGGAGAGAGAGATAGGGGTGAGAGAGGGGGAGAGAGGGGGGGAGAGAGAGGAGAGAGAGAGTGAGGGGGATTAGAAAGAGAGAGGAGAGAGAGAAGGGGAGAGAGAAGGGGAGAGAGAGAGGTGGGAGAAAGAGAGAGGAGAATGGGGAGAGAGAGGGAGAGAGGGGGAGAGAGAGAGGGGGAGAGAGGAGAGAGAGGGGGTATAGAGAGAGGGGCAGAGAGAGAGGGAGAGAGAGGGTGGCAGAGAGAGTTCAGAGAGGGTTGAGGGGGAGGTCGAGGGGGTTGAGGGGGGTAGATGGGGGTTGAGGGTGGAGGGGCGGTAGAGGGAGGGATAGAGTGGGGTTTGAGGGGGTGGTAGAGGGGGGGTGAGGCACTGTCGCTCCTCATTGTTCTTCAGAATTTAGAAGATTGAGGGGTAGAAACTTACAAAATTATTAAGGGGTTGGACAGGCTAGAAGCAGGAAGATTGTTCCCGAAGTTAGGGAAGTCCAGAACAAGGGGTCACAGTTTAAGGATAAGGGGGAAATCTTTTAGGACCGAGATAAGAACAATTATTTTTCACACAGAGAGTGGTGAATCTGTGGAATTCTCTGCCACAGAAGGTCGTTGAGGCCAGTTCATTGGCTTTATTTAAGAGGGAGTTAGATGTGGCCCTTGTGGCTAAGGGGATCAGGGGGTATGGAGAGAAGGCAGGTACAGGATACTGAGTTGGATGATCAGTCATGATCATATTGAATGGCGGTGCAGGCTCGAAGGCCCGAATGGCCTACTCCTGTACCTAGTTTCTATGTTTCTATGTTTCATCCAATGGGGGAAGGGAGGAGGAGGCGGGACGTGGACGGCGGGTTGACTGACGTCTGTCCCCTCCAATCAGGCTGCGCGGGGCCGCTGATGGACGGCCTCGTCACCCAACCAGGGGCGAACCAGGCGGGACTGACGTCACTCTGATCAAATCACGGAGCGCGGGGGCGGGGCTTGGGCTCGGTTGATTGACGTACGTTGTCTCCAATCAGGTGGCGGGGGCGGGACCTGCCCGTATTTGGGGACGAGCGGAGGAACAATGGCGGGGTCGCTCAGGTCGCGGCCACACGGTGCCGCCGCCATCTTGGTTCCTGCGGCCCTGCGTCGTGACTTCATCACGTCGACCTCCGCCCATTGGTTGCCGCCACGTCACCGCCCGCTCCGATTGGCCGCTGCCGCCGCCGCCGGTAGGAGTAATCTCTCACCGCGCAATGCCCCTCTGGGAATTGTAGTCTTCCTTGTGTGTTTTCTATGGCCAGAGACGAGAATGAAATTCCTCAAATTTGGAGACCAAATCAATAGACAATAGGTGCAGGAATAGGCCATTTGGCCCTTCGAGCCAGCACCGCCATTCAATGTGATCATGGCTGATCATCCCCAATCAATACCCCATTCCTGCATTATCCCCATATCCCCTGACTCCGCTATCTTTAAGAGCCCTATCTAGCTCTCTCTTGAAAGCATCCAGAGAACCGGCCTCCACCGCTCTCTGAGGCAGAGAATTCCACAGACTCACCACTCTCTGTGAGAAAAAGTGTTTCCTCGTCTCCGTTCTAAATGGCTTTCTCCTTAGTCTTAAACTGCGGCCCCTGGTTCCGGACTCGCCCAACATCGGGAACATGTTTCCTGCCTCTAGCGTGTCCAAACCCTTAACAATCTTATATGTTTCAATGAGATCGCCTCTCATCCTTCTAAACTCTAGAGTGTCCAAGCCCAGCCGCTCCATTCTCTCAGCATATGACAGCCCCGCCATCCCGGGAATTAACCTTGTAAACCTACGCTGCACTCCCTCATTAGCAAGAATATCCTTCCTCAAATTAGGGGACCAAAATTCCACACAATACTCCAGGTGTGGTCTCACTAGGGCTCTGTACAACTGCAGAAGGGCCTCTTTGCTCCTATATTCGAATCCTGGTGTTATAAAAGCCAACGGAGGAGGCGATGTCCAGAACGGCTGCTTGTCCTGCAGCTGTCCGTTTTTTCCCTTCTTTTTTTAATTATTTTTAGTACGTTGATTATGTAGTCAGGGGGCCTAATCTTTTTATGTGAGGGGGGTGGTGGGAGGGAAGGGGGAAAATGCTTTTCGCGTCCCTATCTGGTCGGAGGGGTTGCCTTCCTCCGAGCAGCGGCTTCGACCTGTCCTTGCGGCCTACCAGTGGGTCCTGGAACGACGTTTCCCTGAGGGGACCTGGCTGAGATTGATGAGATTGTTGACTCTTGCTGAGATTGCCAGTGTGTGGAGCTCCGTCCGGCGCGGTCTGTTGGCTTGGAAGCCGCGGTCTTCGGTGGGAAGGTGGTCGTTCCTGGTACCCCAAGCCGCTGGGGGTTCTCCCGACGCCAGTGCACCATCACCCGGCGAGAACATCGGGCGCCGTGGCGGCGACTGTGGAGGCCTCAGTGGGCCCGACTCTGGGTGGACATGAGGATGGGGACTGGACTTTGTGCCCATGTGGGGACTGGACTTTTGTGTTTTGAACTTCTTTTTAATACTATGTTGTATTTTATTGGTGTGCTGCAAGGACATCTGAATTTCCACTGAATAAGGGGATTAATAAAGTCGAATTCAATTCAACATGCCATTCGCTTTCTTCTCTGCCTGCTGTACCTACATGCTTACTTTCATAGACTGATGTACAAGAACCCCCAGAACCCGTTGTACTTCCCCTTTTCCCAACTTGTAGCGGTAGAGTTGCTGCCTCACAGCGCCAGACACCCGGGTTCCATCCTGATTACGGGTGCTGTCTGTATGGAGTTTAGACTTTCTCCCCGTGACCTGCGTAGGTTTCCTCTGAAATCTTCGGTTTCCTCCCACACTCCAAAGACGTGCATGTTTGTAGGTTAAATGGCTTAGGTTTCGAAACTTGGTCAAGTGCAAATTGTCCTTAGTTTGTGTAGGCTTGTGTTAATATGCAGGCAATCGCTGGTCGTCACGGACTCGGTGGCCGAAGAGCCTGTGTCCACTCTGTATCTCTAAACTAAACTAGTGTGTGAACGGGCGATCACTGGTCGGCGCGGACTCGTTGGGCCGAAGGGCCTGTTTCCACTGTGTCTCTAAACTAAACGAGTGTGTGAACGGGCGATTGCTGGTCGGCGCGGACACAGTGGGCCAAGCCCAAAGGGCCTGTTTCCGCGCTGTATCTGTAAACTAGTTTAGATCAGAGATAAAGCGATCACCCGTTCAAACTAACACTATCCCCCACACACTACAGAGAGAGAGAGAGAGAGAGAGAGAGAGAGAGAGAGAGAGAGAGAGAGAGAGAGAGAGAGATAGAGATAGAGAGAGAGAGAGAGAGAGAGAGAAGAGAGAGAGAGAGAGAGAGAGAGAGAGAGAGAGAGAGAGAGAGAGATACAGAGACGGAGACAGAGAGAGAAAGAGACAGAGAGAGATAGAGATAGACGGACAGAGACGGAGAGAGAAAGAGAGACAGACAGAGACAGACAGAGACGGAGAGATAGCGAGAAAGACAAAGAGACAGAGAGAGGAGAGTGGAAAATAAATAAAGGAGAGCGAGAGAGAGATAGACAAAGAGACAGAGAGAGAGAGAGAGAGAGAGAGAGAGAGAGAGAGAGAGAAAGAAAGAAGGGAGGAAGGGAGAGGGGAAAGAGAAGAAAAGAAGGACAGGTAAGAAAGAAGGAAGGAGCGGGAGAGGAGGAGAGATGGAGAGAGGAGGGGGGAGAGGGAGGAGAGGGTGAGAGGGAGAGTGAGGGAGAGGGTGAGAGAGAAGAAAAGAAGGAAGGAAAGGTAAGAAAGAAGGAGCGGGAGAGAGGGAGGGAGTGATGGAGGGAGAGGGTGGGGGAGGGAGGGAGGGGGGAGTGGGTGATAGCGGTGACTCTGCCTCCGTGCCGTTTCCAGGACGTTCCTGAGCGAACAACTCTCCCAAGACTCCAGCGGCTGCTGCTGGTGGTGGAGACAAACGTCGAGGAAGATGGAAGCTGATTCTCCCTTCCTAAACCCTCTCCCACACTTTATCTCCCCCTCCCCCCCTCTCTCCTGAACCCTCTCGCCCCCTCTCTGCCCTCTGTCTCCCCCTCCCCTCCTCTCTCTCCCTCTCTCTCCATCTCTCTCTCCCCCCCTCTCTCCCCTCCCTCTTTTCCCCTCTCTCTCTCCCCCTCCATCTCTCCCCACCTCTCTCTGCCCCTTTCCCCCCTCTCTCTCTCCCCCAGCACCGCACAGAAATGGGGAAAGGAGGGGTAGTTGGATAGAGGGAGAATGAGGGTCA
>JAXLNO010000385.1:1416850-1431273 GCA_038087875.1 Malacoraja senta | reverse complement strand
TCTTTAGTTATTTCAACTTTTGCTTAGGTTCCAGCTCATTAGATTAGATTAGATTAGATTAGATTTTTTTACTTGTCATTTGAACCTCAGAGAGGCTCAAACGAAAATTCCGTTTCCACAGCCATACAAACAAAACAATTCCTACACGACACACAAACAATTCAATTTACAGAAAAACATCCATCACAGTGAATCTCCTCCTCACTGTGATGGAAGGCAAGGACTTTTCTCTCCCCTGCACCATTTTCTCCCGATGTTGAAGCCCCAGGCGGGCAATGTTAAGTCTCACCGGCCATTTTAGCCGCGCCGGGCGATGTACGGCCCCGCAACGGGCCCAGAAGTCACAAAGTTGGAGCCTCCTCGGTGGGCGCTGGAATCTCCCGCGGCCATTAAAGCCGCACCAGGCGATGTACGGCCCCGCTCCGGGTCGTTCCAACCCCGCGACTCGGGCTGGAGAAATTGCGTTGCAGGAGCTCCGGAAAGCGGTCTCTCACCCGGACCGCGAGCTCCCGATATCACTGTCCACAGGTCTGCAGCTGCAGCTGGAGCTCAGGTGTCGGGCCGCAGCAACGAGCCGACCAGCCCCACGATGGTGAGTCTGCAGCTCCGCAGGCTCCGCGACAGGAGCCCCCAGGTCGTCCCGGTCGGAGGGCGCTCCACGGAGCGAGGACCCAACGACAACGGAGACCCGACAGGGAAAAGTCGGGTCTCCCGTGCAGGGAAGAGATTTTAAAAGTTTCCCCATCACCCCCCCCGCCCCCAATATATAAACAGTTAAAAACAGTACAAAAAAACACAAACAACTATATTTAACTGGACAAAAATTAAAAAAAAGGCAGACAGGCTGTAGGGGCCGCTGCAGTAATCTGCGCCGCCGCACTCGGTACTGACACCTCTGGACTCACGGATTGTGTCACTTCCCATCTGCGACTGATTCTGAACACACTTGCACCACAGCTGAACGTCCAAATATAGAACAATCAAGACTTCACTGCTCCTCCAAGTGCAGCCCTCGCTCTCCTCAGTTGCACTTCAAATATCTGCCAGGCCCTTTTGTGTAGTTCTGATCACCATATCATAGAAATGATTTCTTATTGCCAGAGGCAGAGTGCGGAACGGATTCACCAGGATGTTTTCGGGAATGGACAGCGTTAGTTCATTGGTTCAATGGTCCTTTATTGTCACGTGTACTGAGGTACAGTGACATTTGATTTGCTGTACATTTATACAAATAAAGCATCAAGATACATAGCTAGATACAGATTAAGCATAAACATAATCTTGATAGAGGACAGATTGGATCGGGTGGGATTGGTCTCATTGGAGCAATAATGCAGAGGGGCGACCTTACTGAGGCTTGTAAAATTATGTCAACTACAGTAGGGTTGAGTGGATGGTCACGGATATTTCTCAGGCTGGGAGAATCTAAACCCAGAGAACACGTTTAATAGAAAGGGGAAAGATTGAAGGGAATTCTGATGGGCACCAAAAATGGAGCAATCCTTCCATGAGGAGGTGGGGCAGATACCATCACCGCAAATAAACAGCATTTTGACAGCCGTTTGTCTCCGATAGGATTGGAAGGAAATGGGTCAAATACAAGTGAATGTGATCACCCTAGATAGGCATTTTGGTCTGCATGGACGAGTCGGGCCGAACGGCCTGTTACCATGCTGTTTCCATGTCCATTTCACACACCACTGGAATCGCCGGTTCTGTAACCTCTAGTGTGCTTTGTCTGTCATCGACCTCCCCAGTTGTAGCCACATTGCAGACACATCACTGACTGCACAACAATGGTGATACTGTATTGGGTGGTGCTGCCACTAACAACGGAGGCGCATTGTTCATCTACCTCGCATGTGTCCAACAGGTGCTTCACTGTCCTCAAACTAAACTCTAGCCTGGAAATCCAAGGAATTAAATATCAATAGATGTCCAATTTTCTCAAAGCTGCAGAATAAACAACAAAATGATATAACTGTCTGTCATATACGATGCTCATTTTAATATGTCACTGATTATTGAAGTGTCAATCAGTTTCCACGTGTACCAGGTATACATAGCAGGAACGGATACATGCTCTCTTGAATTAATTGATAAATAGGCACAGAAATACAGACTGAGTGTGTAAGAGCTCTCTCTAAATTCACTTTGAAGTATGAGAGGGCATCATATAGAAACATTCAGTTCTTAAGCGATTGGACAGGCGAAAACTGTTCCCGATGTTGGGGGAGTCCAGAAACAGGGGTTGCAGTTTAACAATAAGGGTTCGGCCATTTAAGACTGAGGTGAGGAGAATATTTTTCACCCAGAGTGTTGTGAATCTGTGGAATTCTCTGCCACAGAAGGTAGTGGAGGCCAATTCATTGGATGTTTTCAAGTAAGAGTTAGAGTCTGAAGAAGGGTGTCGACCCCAAACATAGCCTATTCCTTCTCTCCATAGATGCTGCCTCACCTGCAGAGTTCCAGGCCTACTCCTGCAACTCTTTTCTATATTTATATGTTTCGGAACCCCTGTGGACAGCCCAGGCGAGTGAGTTGGTCATTTCCACTCAGACCGACCTTGCTGTCTGATTCGTGGGTTTGAATTCACATCTATCTGTCGTCTGGTCTGAAGTAGTTCACAACAAATTAAACTGCAGATTGAACACACCCTTGCCTTGTGTTCACCGGCTGGATCTAATTTGCCACACTGGGTGAAGGGAACAGTTTCTCAACTCACTCATTCTCAGAGCTGAAGCTGCATTTTATTTTTTTCAGCATTTTGCGTTTTTCTTTCAATTGTATCCCGGAGAGAGGCAATTAGTATTTCAAACCATTGTTAATTAAGATGAAAATAACAAGTTAATGCTTCTTCACCTGTCGTGTTTACCAGCGTGGATAGAGCAGCAAGATGGAGTTAGTGCTCATTACAGATGAGATTAGTTATGGATACTGAACTTCAGTCAACCATTTATAGTCAAACATTTGAACTAAAATGAAGGGATTCTTTATTTTACATCATATCAAATGTAAAACATAGCAGTCAGATTCAATGAGATAATGTCACTGCTCATCCAGACCCATCACTGACCACACTATTAATATCACTGCTTATCCAGACCCATCACTGTCTACACTTACGTCACACACAGGTAATTTCTTTGAATCATCCATTCCCAGGACATCTCACATAACAACCAGTTCCCAGTTCCGTCGCACACTACCCAGATATATTTCACCAGTGGCAACACTGACAACATTTGCCTTGTGCTGACCCACTGTAGAAGATTGGACATGTTTGCAGGTTACCTATCCATGAGTGACCATTGGACAAACTGCTGTAATAATAATGTTAAAAAGTGCGATTAACCGGGTTTGTCTTAAAATGAATGTGTTCTAGAATCCCAGCACAGAGATCCATGGCCAAGTGAGGAATGTGTGCACACACACACCCTTAGGTTTTAGAGCCATAGAGTCTAACAGAGTCTTCGGCCCAGCCTGTCCACACCGGCCAACATTCCTCATCCCCATATTCCTATAAATGACCCATCCATGCATCTGTATAAATGTTCCTTAAAGTTTGCCGTAGTACTTTTTGTTTGTAGCTTTATATAGTTACAAGGAGAGATAGCTGATTGGATAGAAAAACAATCTTCATGAAAGGAAGCAGAAGGTGATGGTGGACGTTTGCTTCTTGGACAGGAGACCTGTGATACAGCATTCAGTCCTGTGCCCGTTACTGTTTAACATCTACATCAATGATTTGGATGAGAACTTACAGAGCAAGATTCGCAAGTTTGCAGATGATACAAATGTGGGTGGTTTTGCAGATCGTAGAGATGGTTGTGATTAATTGCAGTAGGATCTTGATCGATTGGCTAAGTGTGTTGAGGAATGGTTGGTGGAATTTAATGCAGAGAATTGTGAGCTATTGCATTTTGGGAAGTCTAACATGGGCAGGGCCAACTCAGTGAATGGTCTGGCTCTATGCATAAGTTGTTGTTAGGCGCCCCCCTCCTGGTCAATGTTATGTATTAACATTTCCCTGTTTCGTTCCTGAGGGCAGGCCTTGTGGATGAGTCGGGACAACAAGGGGTTAAGAGGCTCCTGTACCCGATTGGCTGAGCTGCGTCAGGTGACGGGTGACTCATCTGGAGTATAAATGGCAGAGCTCCCAGAATCCTTTCTCTTTCGACGACGACCCTGCCTCGTGAGCCTATGTTGGTGTGATCAGTGGGAGGCCTAGCCATATGGCCCTGATCTTCGAGTAATTTCAACAAAACGTAGTACCATATTGGATTGGGCTGTCCGTAGAAGTTTTCGGTCTTTTGTTTCAGGGATAGATTTCTTTTAGGTAGGTTTAGAGCCTGAGGTTCGACGGTCCATCGCGTGGCTGCCCTGAGCAATTTTAAGTTGTTTGTTAAATCCATTCAAATCCTTGTCTGGGTTGTTTAAATCAGGTTGGAGTTTTGGTGTGTTATTAAATAAATAAACCATTTTAAAACTTAAACCTGGCTTTTTCTTTTTGTTACGCGACTCTGAATTACCAGCATTCGTGAGTCGTAACAAAATGGGGGCTCGTCCGAAGCTTTGAGGACCCTAGACGGTTGTGGTTTTTTTTTTTGGCTGGCTTCTGGAAACTAGGGAAGTCTGGGTTGTAAGGAAAAATATTTTTTCTCTTTATGTGATAGCATTGGAGCCAGAGTTTCGCTGGTGGTTTGAAAAAAATAATAATAATTTGAAATGGAATTTAAGGTGGAGGAGTTTGCTGAGACGCCTAGCCTTGAGATTTTTCATAGTTGTACTAAGGCAAACTTGGTATTGCTGGCAGTCAAATATGGAGTCTCTATTGATAATCAAGCAAGCAGAAAGTCCATTAAAAGTTTGGTATGGGATGCTTTGGTTGAAAAAAAGGTGCTGCTTGGTAGTCAAGAGAGTCAAGAATCAAGTCAGCCAGTTCAGAACATGGAGGCCGTAATTAAACTAAAGGAGTTAGAGTTTGCAATGCGGGAGTCCAAAAGAGTCTCCCATGAGAAGGAGATGGAGCTTGAGGCACGGAAAATGGAGCTCATGCATGTTCTTGAAATGAAACGGCTTGAGCAGGTGGAGGAAACCAAGAGGGCAGAGTTGAGGCTGCGGGAGAAGGAAGTGGATGCCTCCCGGGGCTCTTCTAGGGAACGGGAGTTTGAGATGAGCAAGAACATCCGCCTGGTTCCCCCCTTTAGTGAGAAGGATGTAGACAAGTTTTTCACAGTGTTTGAACGGGTGGCATTGGCCTTGAAGTGGCATGAGGACGTGTGGACCTTGCTATTGCAGTGTGTCCTTGTGGGTAAAGCACGAGAGGTGTACTCGACTTTGTCTGTTGATAGCAGTCTGGACTATGAGTGTGTGAAGTCTACAGTACTAAGGGCTTATGAATTAGTTCCAGAGGCGTACCGACAGAAATTTCGGCGCTTTAGGAAGTTTGATAGTCAGACTTAGGTGGAGTTTGCTAGGGAGAAGGAGGCACTTTTTGGCAGGTGGTGCACTTCTCAAGGAGTGAAGGATTTTAGGCAACTGCGGGCCTTGATGATTATGGATGAATTTAAGAACTGTCTCCCTGAGATGGTTACTACTTACCTTAATGAGCAGAAGGTGAATGAGGTGTCTAAGGCCGCAGTGTTGGCAGATGAGTATGTATTGACTCATAAAACGGATTTTGTTGGGCGCTCCTGTAGTTTTGGTGCACGACCGGTTGATCATGGTGGTGTCGCCGGTGGCAGTGTCAAATGTGTTTCTGTGCCTGCAAGTGGCAGCACGTTGATACAGGGGGAGGTCCGAGATGATAGGGTTGACGGAAATTTGAGAACTAGCGAAGGTCCTGTGTGCTTCTATTGTGGAATGAGAGGGCACATGTTTAAGGAGTGTCCAGTTCGGAAGCAGAAAAAGGCAAAGCCTGTGGCGTTGGTGGGTACACAGAAGGCACCTGTGGTACCTGAGGTACCTGAGTCTGATGAGTGTAGGATTTATTCTGCGTTCATCATGAAGGGTTTTATTTCTCTGGAGGATGGGACTGATAGAGTTCCAGTATCCTTCTTGCGAGATACTGGTGCTGATCAGTCCCTTATATTACAGAGTGTACTGCCGTTTTCTGGGGAATCATCGGTTGGGTCAAGTGTTCATCTGATAGGTGTCGGGATGGAAGACATGGTAGTGCCTTTGCATACCGTGAGTCTCGAGTCCGAGTTGGTTTCAGGCCGGGTAATTGTTGGGTTACGGCCGTTTTTCCCGTTGAGGGAGTGTCTGTCATTTTGGGGAATGACTTGGCAGGAGGTAAGGTTTTAGTTACACCTGAGGTGACGGCTGTTCCGGTGGTGCAGAGTCCTGATAGATTGGCTATGCAGCATCCGATGGTCTTCGCAGCTTGTGCTGTCACGAGGGCTATGTCTAAGAGCCGGGCGAAGTTTGAGGATGTAGTGGACCTGAGTGAGAGCATTTAGGGGATCAGGATGAGGGATCCTGTGCTGTCAAGGGTGTTTCTACATCTCAAGAGGGGATAGAGTCTGGAAATGGGCCGGTGTCGCTGTCACGTGACCGGCTGGTTGAGGAGCAAAAGAGTGATCCAGATTTATCTGAGCTGTTCGACTGCGCGGTGCTTGAGGGAGATATGGATTCCACAGCAAAGGTTTTTTTTCTAAGGGAGGGCTTACTGATGCGAAAGTGGTCTCCCTTAGATATATCGGGGCATGATGATTGGAGCGTGGTTGATCAGATTGTGATACCTCGTCGGTATAGGGACGAGATACTCTGTTTGGCTCATGATGGTCCCCTGGTTAGACATTTAGGGGTCAATAAGACGTATGACCGTATCTTATGGTATTTATTTTTGGCCAGGGTTGAAAAAGGATGTAAAACAGAAGTGCAGGGGTTATCACATTTGCCAGGTGGCGGGAAAGCCGAACCAATCGATTCTTCCTGCGCCTTTATATCCAATTCCTGTGGTCGGTGAGCCGTTTGAGCGCATTCTAGTTGATTGTGTGGGTCCTCTACCTCGGACAAAGGGGGGCAACAAGTTTTTTAAGACAATAATGTGTGCGTCTACCCGCTTTCCGGAGGTGGTCCCTTTGCGTAGAATTACTACCCCTACCATTGTGAAGTATCTCACTAAGTTTTTTCCATTGTTCGGTTTACCCAAGGTTGTGCAGAGTGACCAAGTTTCCAACTTCATGTCGAAGGTCTTTGGTCAGGTACTACAGTCGTTAGATATTAAGCATTGTTACTCCAGTGCTTATCATCGTGAAAACCAGGGAGCTCTCGAGAGGTTTCACCAGGCTTTGAAATCTATGTTGAGGACTTACTGCCTAGAGTTTGAAAAAGACTGGGATGAGGGGGTTCATCTAGTTATGTTTGCGGTGCGTGAGGTCGTGCAGGAGTCATTAGGGTTCAGTCATGCTGACCTAGTGTTCGCGCATACTGTACGTGATCCGTTGAGGGTCCTAAAGGAGAAATGGTTGCAGGAGGACAATAAACGGAGTATTTTAGACCACGTCTGTGCCTTTCGAACTGGACTGAAGAGGGCAGGCGAACTGGAAATGGGGAATCTTGCTTCTGCTCAGTCTAGGATGAAGGGGTGGTTCGACAGGAAGGCTTCTAGTAGGAATTTCTCTCCAGGTGACAAGGTCCTGGTGTTGTTGCCTATTCCTGGTTCCAGTCTGCAGGCTCGATATAGCGGTCCCTATCAGGTGGTTAAGAAGGTTGGTGAAAGGGATTATGTTATTGGTACCCCTGATCGAAGGCGTAAGACTCAGCTCTGTCATGTCAACATGATGAAGCAGTACCATGGCCAGGAGCCCGTGGAGGTTGATGGGGAGGTGCTGTGTCCTTCGGAGACATCTAAGCCTGTTTTGGCTGCGGCTGTGCTGCCCCCTGACACGTGTGGTGACGTGGGTGAGACACGGTTGTCTATGGCAGTGACGCAGGGAAGGCTGTGTAACTCTGAGGCTTTGGAGTCGCTTCCCTTGAGTTTGTCTCATTTGACAGAAAGTCAGCGGGGTGATCTGCTTGCGTTGGTGAAGTCAAATGGGTCACCGTTCTCGGATGTGCCTTCTCAGACGTCTGTGCTGCAGCATGACATTGACGTGGCCGGTGCTGCGCCAATTAAACATCACCGGCCACGTCAATGCGCCAATTGACGATGACGCTTGTCAACCCTGACAGATATCATCGTCTAGGGAGTCAGGTTGACTATATGCTGCGGCATGGAATTGCTGAACCCAGTTGTAGTCCGTGGAGCTCTCCATGTCTACTGGCTACGAAGGCTAATGGGGAGGACAGGTTTTGCACGGACATTCGGAAGGTAAATGGAGTAACTAAGCCGGATTGCTATCCTATCCCACGAATGGAGGATTGCGTGGATCGTGTGGGAAGTGCATCTTGTGTGTCTAAACTGGACTTGTTAAAAGGGTATTGGCAAGTTCCCTTGACTGAGCGGGCGAGGGAGATCTCTGCGTTCGCTACGCCTGATAACATTCTGCAGTACAGAGTAATGGCGTTTGGGATGCGCAATGCGCCGGCAACCTTCCAACGGTTGGTGAACATTGTATTGTCTGGATTGTCCTTCTGTGAGGCATACCTTGATGATTTGGTTGTGTGCTCCAGGTCGTGGATCGAACACATCGGTCATCTGAAGGAGGTATTTCATCGTCTAGCGGAGGCAAAGCTCACTATCAATCTGGGGAAGTGTGAGTTTGGCCAGGCCATGGTAACGTATCTGGGTAAGGTGGCGGGCCGGGGTCAGGTTCGTACTCTCAAGGACAAGGTGGAGCATATTGTCGCATTTCCTGCTCCAACCTCGCGGACTGAACTCCCTAGGTATCTGGCTATGGTTGGGTACTATAGGGGATTCTGTGCAAACTTCTCTGCGGTGGCTGCTCCTTTGACGGATTTGCTGAGTCCGAAGGTAGCGTTTGTGTGGTCCGCAGAGTGTCAACAAGCCTTTGATCATACTAAAAGTCTGTTGGTGCGCGCACCTGCGCTTGCGGCACCTGATATTGGGCTTCCATTTAAGCTGGCAGTGGATGCTAGTGATCGTGGGGTTGGGGGAGTTCTTCTACAGGATGATTCAGATGGGGTGGAGCATCCAGTTTCGTACTTCTCTAAGATGTTTAATCGTCATCAGAAGTGGTACTCCACCGTTGAGAAATAAGCCCTTGCTATGTTAATGTCTCTAAATCATTTCGAGGTTTATGTTGGCTCCTCGAATGTCCCTGTAGTCGTACTCACGGATCATAATCCGTTGGTATTTTTGAGTAATATGAAGAATAAGAACCGCAGGTTAATGAGCTGGAGTTTGCAGCTGCAAGACTACAACCTGGAGGTCCGGCATATCCGTGGCAAGGATAATGTCTTGGCTGACGCCTTGTCGCGCCAGTGGAGTTTAGCTGCTGAATAGGTTCTGTGATTTGGTGGTGTTTTTTTTGTTCTCTCTTATTCCGAAACGTATTCAGGATCTTTGGGTGGGGGTGTTAGGCGCTCCCCCTCCTCGTCAATGTCATGTATTAACATGTCCCTGTTTCTTTCCTGAGGGCAGGCCTTGTGGATCAGTCAGGACAACAAGGAGTTAAGAAGCTCCTGTACCCGATTGGCTGAGCTGCGTCAGGTGACGGGTGCCTCATCTGGAGTATAAATGGCAGAGCTCCCAGAATCCTTTCTCTTTCGACGACGACCCTGCCTCGTGAGCCTATGTTGGTGTGATCAGTGGGAGGCCTAGCCACATGGCCCTGACCTTCGAGTAATTTCAACAAAACGTAGTACCATATTGGATTGGGCTGTCCGTAGAAGTTTTCGGTCTATTGTTTCATGGATAGATTTCTTTTAGGTAGGTTTAGAGCCTGAGGTTCGACGGTCCATTGCGTGGCTGACCTGAGCAATTTTAAGTTGTTTGTTAAATCCATTCACATCCTTGTCTGGGTTGTTTAAATCAGGTTGGAGTTTTGGTGTGTTATTAAATAATTAAACCATTTTAAAACTTAAACCTGGCTTTTTCTTTTTGTTACGCGACTCTGAATTACCAGCATTCGGGAGTCGTAACAGTTGTATAAGGCCTTAGTGAGGCCGCATTTGGAGTATTGTTTTCAGTTCAGGGTACCGTGTTATTGGAAATATTTTGCCAAACTAGATCCTTTACAGATACAAGGATGCAGCAGCCAGGGACTGGCCTATGGGGAGTGGTTGAGTAGGCAGGGAACCTATTCCTTGAAGCGCAGAAGGAAGAAGGGTGATCTTATACAGGTGCATAAGATCATGAGAGGGATATATTGGGTAGAAGCACAGATTCTCTTGCCCTGAATAGAAGAATCGATGTGCAGAGGACATAGGTTTAAGGTGAAGGGGAAAATATTGAATAGGAATCTGAGGGATACCTTTTTCACACAAATGGTGGTGGATGTGTGGGACAAGATGCCAGAGGAGGTAGTTGAGGCAGGGACTTACCTACCATTTATGACACAGTTTGATAGGTATGTGAATAGGATAGGTTTGAAGAGATATGGACCAAATGCTGGCAGGTGGGAATAGAGTGGATGGGGCATGGTTGCCGGTGTGGTCAAGTTGGGCCGAAGGGCCTGTTTCCACACCGTATGACGATATGAGTACTGGGTTGAAACATCTCCTCTTGCAGCTCGTTCCACTCACACCTTTGTGTGAAAATGACCCCTCAGGTTCCTATTCAATCTTCCCCCACATCTTAAATTTGTCCTCTGGATCTTGATTCCACTAATCTGTGCGTCGACCCTATTTATATCTCTCAATATTTTAGTCACCTTGAAAATATCATCCCTCATCCTCCTGTGCACCAAGAAATAAAACACTAGCCTGCTGAATCTGTCCCTCTAGATCAGGCCCTCAAGACTTGGCAACATCCTATCAAATCTTCTCTACGGCCTTTCCACCTTGACATCATTTTACCGATACTAATGTGTCCAAAACTGAACACAACACTGTAAATGCTGTCTCACCAACATCTTATACATGTGCAACATGACCACGAAATCTCTATACTCAATGTTCTGACTGGTGAAGGCGTATGTGCCAAAAGCCTTTTTGACCACCCTATCTCCGTGTGATGTTACTCTCAACGCACTGTGTACCTGTCGCCTGAGATCCCTCTGCTCTTTAGTTAATTCGCCTGTTTGCCTTGGTTCCAGCTCATCGGTACTGACACCGTATTACAGATGAGATTCATTATGGATACTGAACCTGCGTTAACCCTTTAAAGAGCAACATTTGAAATAAAAATAAAAACGTTTTTACCTCACCCTCTAGATCAGGCCCTCGTGACCTGGCAACATCCTCGTAAATCTTCTCTACGCCCTCAGACACAAAATGCTGTAGTAACTCAGTGGGTGGGTCAGGCAGCATCTCTGGTGAGAAGGAATGGGTGACGTCTCGGGTCGAGACCCTTCTTCATACTGACCTGCTCAGTTACTCCAGCATTTTGTGTCTACCTTCGGTTTAAACCAGCATCTGCAGATCCTTCTTACACAGAGGTGGTTACTTTTTAACCACCTGTCTCACTCCCTGCCTCATCTCCCTCCATACCTGTGTCATTGCTATTAATATGGACTATGAGCTCTGGCTGCTCACCTCCCCCTTTCAGAATAGAAACATATAAACACAGAACATAGGCGCTGGACAAGGTCTTTCGACCCTTGAGCCAGCACCGCCATTCAAAATGATCATGGCTGATCATCCAAAATCAGTACCCCGCTCTTGCTTTCTCCCCATCTCCCTTGATTCCGTTAGCCCTGAGCTATAACTAACACTCTCGTGAAAACATCTGGTGAATTGGCCTCCCCAGCCGTCTGTGGGAGAGAATTCCACAGATTCACAACTCTTTGGGTGGAAATAACTAGAGTCAGTTATTAAAGATGGGATAGCAGCACATTTGGAAAGTGGTGAAATCATTGGACAAAGTCAGCATGGATTTACGAAAGGTAAATCGTGTCTGACGAATCTTATAGAATTTTTCGAGTATGTAACTAGTAGAGTGGATAGGGGAGAACCAGTGGATGTGTTGTATCTGGACTTTCAGAAGGCTTTCAACAAGGTACCACATAAGAGATTAGTATACCAACTTAAAGCACACGGTATTGGGGGTTCAGTATTGATGTGGATAGAGAACTGGCTGGCAAACAGGAAGCAAAGAGTAGGAGTAAACGGGTCCTTTTCACAATGGCAGGCAGTGACTAGTGGGGTACCGCAAGGCTCAGTGCTGGGACCCCAGCTATTTACAATTTATATTAATGACCTGGATGAGGGAATTGAAGGCAACATCTCCAAGTTTGCGGATGACACTAAGCTGGGGGGCAGTGTTAGCTGTGAGGAGGATGCTAGGAGACTGCAAGGTGACTTGGATAGACTGGGTGAGTGCGCAAATGTTTGGCAGATGCAGTATAATGTGGATAAATGTGAGCTTATCCACTTTGGTGGCAAAAACAGGAAAGCAGACTATTATCTAAATGGTGGCCGGTTAGGAAATGGGGTGATGCACCGAGACCAGGATGTCATGGTACACCAGTCATTGAAAGTAGGCATGCAGGTGCAGCAGGCAGTGAAGAAAGCGAATGGTATGTTAGCTTTCATAGCAAAAGGATTTGAGTATAGGAGCAGGGAGGTTCTACTGCAGTTGTACAGGGTCTTGGTGAGACCACACCTGGAGTATTGCGTACAGTTTTGGTCTCCAAATCTGAGGAAGGACATTATAGCCATAGAGGGAGTGCAGAGAAGGTTCACCAGACTGATTCCTGGGATGTCAGGACTTTCATATGAAGAAAGACTGGATAGACTTGGCTTATACTCGCTGGAATTTAGGAGATTGAGAGGGGATCTTATAGAAACGTACAACATTCTTATGGGGTTGGACAGGCTAGATGCAGGAAGATTGTTCCCGATGTTGGGTGAGTCCAGGACAAGGGGTCACAGCTTAAGGATAAGGGGGAGATCATTTAAGACCGAGATGAGGAAAAACCTTTTCACACAGAGAGTGGTGAATCTCTGGAACTCTCTGCCACAGAGGGTAATTGAGGCCAGTTCATTGACTATATTTAAGAGGGAGTTAGATGTGGCCCTTGTGGCTAAAGGGATCAGGGGGTATGGAGAGAAGGCAGGTACGGGATACTGAGTTGGATAATCAGCCATGATCATATTGAATGGCGGTGCAGGCTCGAAGGGCCGAATGGCCTACTCCTGGACCTATTTTCTATCTATATATCTATGTATCTAAAAGGTTTTCCTCATCTCAGTCCTAAATGGCCTACCCCTTATTCTTAAACTGGGACCTCTGGGTCTGGACTCCACCAACATCGGGAACAATTTTCCTGCATCTAGACTGTCCAATCCCTTAAGAATTGTATATGTATCTATAAGATCCCCTCTAATCCTTCTAAATGTCAGTGGATATAAGCCCAGTCAATCAATTCTTTCATCATATGTCAGTCGCGCCTTCCCGGGAATTAAGCTGGTGAACCTACACTGCATTTCCTCTATAGCAATAATGTCCTTACTCAAATTAGGGAGACGAAAACTGGAAACAATACTCCAGGTGTGGTCTCACTTGTGCCCTGTACAACTTCAGTTGGACCTCCTTGCTCCTATACTGAATTCCTCTTACTAAGAAGGCCAGCATTAGCTTTCTTCACGGCCTGCTGTATCTTTCTTCTTGTTCTTACCAACAAAGTGGATAACCGCACATTTATCCACATTATCCTGTATCTTCCATGCATCTGCCCACTCACCCAACCTGCAGCCTCATAGCATCCTCCTCGCAGCACACACTGCCACCCAGCTTTGTGTCATATACAAACGGAGATGTTACATTTAATTCCTTTGACTACATTGTTAATATCTATTGTCAATAACTGGGGTCACAGCACTGAGCCTTGCGGCACTCCGCTAGTCACTGCCTGCCATTATGAAAAGTACCCAATGTCCTGTGTCCGCTCAGATCTGGCATCAGATAGGCAACACATCGTACTGTAGTCTCGCCCATGGCCGCAGAAACAGCAGAGTCCCCATCACTATTTGAGCAATTTTAATTGTATTTATTTTATTTAATTCTTTATTTCGAACTGAATAAAAGAATAAAAAGCAAGTGTGAAACAGCATACAAAAAACAAGAATATTTATAAAGTGTCATAAACAATATTTATAAATAAATGAAATCGCATGTCCGAAAAGGAGCAGGAAGAAGTCAAAGCTTATTAATTCCCACCCCTTATTCAACTGCTTATAATTCTTATACAAATTTAGCAGCTATAAACACAGATTTCCATATGTACACCAAATAATTTACATTTATACACTAATCAAATATTTACGAAGCCATACAAAAAAAGAGAAAAAAATAAAAATAAAAAAACCCTCATATACTATACAGTCATATATACAACCAATCACCCTAT